>JBBPBX010020517.1:10242-33729 GCA_038048925.1 Garcialebias charrua | reverse complement strand
TATATATATATATATATACTGTATACTGTATATATATATATTTTCCCCCTAATGCTTCAGTGACCTTTTGTATATCAATGTCATCTATATCTATAATTGAAACCATCATCCATCCATCCAATCATCCATCCATTGTCTTTACCTGCTTCTTGCTTTCTCAATCACTGGCGTTGCTGGTGCCCAATGCCCAGCAGTCGCAGTACGAGAGGCAGGGACAGCCAGGACAGGTCGTAAGTCCATCATAGGGACAGAGACAACTGAGTCAAACTAGCATTCACACTCTCACTCACACTTAGGGACAATTTAATAATGTTCAGTCAGGTCATCTAAACAAATTGTTTTGTTGCTGAGATGTTTTGTCCTTCTTCCAAAGTGCTTCTTCAATCGGAGGAGCCATCAAACAAACTGAGTTCCTCAAGCACCAACTCCAATTGTGAAAAAAAACCAAAAAAAAAACCAGTTTGTTGGTGATAAGATGGTCGCTGGGACCCGCCCTCTCCCCTTTCAACTCCTCTGAGGCAACAATGCCAAAATGGTTCAAAACACCAAAGTTCATGCTTAGTAATCCAGGTAAAAATCCATCAATGTTCCGACCGGGATTTTATCGGGCGTCTTTCTCACTGAGAGGCAACAGGTCTACCACCCCAACCACTTTGTAAAATCATCTATTTTTAACTTGTTTGTTTGGGAAATGTTAGAAGTATCCTAAATATTTAAACAACACTACACAGAAATATTCATGTGAAGAATAAACAGGATTTTTCTTGGTTTACTGCAGCAGTGTTAACAACCGTTTCACCGTGCTGCTGTAGGGATGTCTTTAAAAATTAGACTTGAGAACAATAATCTCCGGCATGGCTGAACGGACGAACGGACGGACAGATGGACATACGTATGTACGGATGGTCTTGTACTGTTTTGAAATTACATTTGCTGTTAATTTAAGGCATGTGAATAAAGTAAAATTAAATAAAAATGTGTTTTTGTTGATGAACATTTACTGAAAAGACAGGTTTAAAATTTACAAACAGAAAATTATTATTCCATACTTTCTTGCTGTGTTAACCCTCTGTCCCTTCATTGTCTCCCTTGGGGGAACAACTGGCTTCACACTGCTTGTTACCGTATTTTTCGACCTATAAGTCACAGTTTTTTTGCGTAATTTACATGCCCAGTGACTTATAGGCTGAAGCGACATATTTATGGATTTTTCCCCATATTTATAAACCATTTTTTGGCTGAGATGTGACTGTTTCCATTCATTCTGAATGAAAAAAGCAATACCACATTCATCCATTTGATAGTAGCTGAGTAGTAATGCTGTTGGTTGTTGTATCATGTAATAGGAAAACGTTCCTATAATGACAAATTCAAAAAAAGTTCAAGACAAAAACAACTGGACTTTATTTTATTATACTTTACTTTATATGTTATTGTTTTTTTTCTTGGACTTTTGAGAATTTACCATGTCCTGGATGACTGAAAATCTTCACCAGCTTTTAATGACTCAATTGGCCTGCCACAGCCTCAGCACCTTTATTCTGTTCTCTGCTTGGAACCGTCAAAACAGCTGCAACACCCCGGCAAAATGTAACTAATTTGACCATTAAAGTGCATTTATTAAAGAAATGCTCGACTGAGACACACATTTGCTATAATTTTGAGCAAATAAATAATTGTTTAGGTTCTTTTCTTGTTAAATTTCAGAGAAACGAGCCACGTCGCTCCTTCTTGTTTCTCGTCCTCTGCGTGTTCATAGAGCAGCAAAATTATTTTTTAAATAAAGCTGATTTGACCATTAAAGTACATTTATTAAGCAAACATTAGATTGAGAGACATCTTAAGGGCAAGCTGAAAAGGGCTGGATCTTCAACCCCCATCATGTGCACCTTTCTACAGAGGTGCCATAGAAAGTGTCCTGACCAGCTGCATCACTGTGTGGTTTGGTGCATGTACTGCATCCTGCTGCAAGAGCCTCCAGCGCATCGTGAGAGCAGCTGAGAAGATCGTCGGCACCTCCTTCCCCTCACTGCAGGACTTACACAGCAACCGCCTCACTCGGAAAGCCCTCTGCATGGCAGGTGATCCCACACACCCACTACACAGCTGCTTCAGACTGCTGCCATCAGGGAGGAGACTGAGGAGTCTCCAGGCTCGAACCAGCAGACTGAGAGACAGCTCTGTTCATCAGGCAGTCAGGATGCTAAACACTCTGCCTGCTCTGCCTCCCCTCCCATTTGAACTGCCTTAACACAAAAAACTTTCTCACACATTACCACACAACACAAAGATTTTAACACTGGACTCTGTGTCATCAAACGGGTTA
This sequence comes from Garcialebias charrua, assembly GCA_038048925.1. NCBI lineage: Eukaryota > Metazoa > Chordata > Actinopteri > Cyprinodontiformes > Rivulidae > Garcialebias > Garcialebias charrua. The sequence goes on along the minus strand of JBBPBX010020517.1, from coordinate 31,403 downwards.
TTCACTAAACTCTCGGTCATGTGCTCATTCAGTTTGCACTACTTCTCATATTTGCACTAATGTTTGTATTACATCACTGCCTATAGTCATACTACTGTTTACATTCACTGTTTACATTTATTAATACTGTTTACATTTATTACTACTGTTTACATTTATTACTACTGTTTACATTTACACTACTTTTATATTGTTGGCAAGATGGCCGCGCTCAGAGCAGCCGCAGCTTCACGAGCTCCCGGTTCATCCCTAGTTTTTAGTAATTTTAATAGTGTTTTTGTACCTGACTCTGCGCGTTTTTTGCGGGTGAATTATAGCCGAACTGAACTGTTAAGAATCGGAGCGGATTTACCACAGGGCACAGCTGAAATCAGCAACGAACTCAAATCAGAGCTCGGAAGATTGGAGCTGTTAAGATCATCTTTCTGGAAGCAGACGCGCTCCAGGGGAAAGAAAAGGAAGCGTTGCTCACGAGGAAAGAAGAGAGGTTGCCGAGCAGGAATTATGACGAGACTGCGGGCAGACGCTAAAACCGGTAGACCCCCGATGCCGGCTCTTTTTCTGTCTAACGTCCGCTCGCTGGACAACAAAATGGATCTACTTCGTTTGAGAGTGACCACGTCGGAGGAGATGAGAAGGTGCTCCGTGCTTTGTCTTACGGAAACGTGGATCTCTGAGGACACTCCAGACTCTGTTTACGAGCTGGATAATAGGCTCTTTTTCAGAACGGACCGGTGCACCGAGACTACAGGGAAAACACGAGGCGGCGGTGTTTGTATTTACGTGCACAAAGACTGGTGCACGAACTGTTCCGTCATAAAAAGGCTTTGTTCAGCTGCCGTCGAGTTGATCACAGTAAGATGTAGGCCGCATTACCTTCCTCGCGACCATGCTGTGATTTTAATAACAGTTATTTACATAGCACCCGATGCTAATGCTAATGACGCCCAGGGAGAAATTCATGACTTACTCACCTCGCTGCAGTGTAAATATCCTGAGGGGCTCTTCATTGTTTGCGGAGACGTCAATCACGTAGATCTTCAAGCCTCCCTCCCAGCCTTCAATAAACACGTCTTCACAGTAACGAGAGGAGATAAAACGCTTGACCAACACTAATGTAAAGGGGGCGTACACGGCGAAGACACGCCCAGCGCTCGGAGCTTCCGATCACGGCTCTTTGATCCTGGCCCAAAGACAGCTCCCCCCACTCAGGCGCTCCAAGCCGGAACAAAGAGAGATAAGAATCTGGAGTCAAGGCAGCTCCTCCATGCTGAGAGACTGTTTTGAGAAGACAAACTGGTCTGTTTTCAGAGAAGCAGCTACTGAAGGGAGCTCAGTGGATATGGAACTCTATGCTTCCTCAGTCCTGGGCTACATCAGTACATGCTCTGAAAATGTATCCATAAAAAAATATGTTAAATCCTACCCGAACCGGAAACCCTGGTTAAATAAAGAAGTTCACGCCTTGCTAGCAGCCAGGGACACTGCATTCAAGTCAGGAGATAAAGAGGAGCTGAGAAAGAGCAGGAATGAACTGAAGGATGGCATTAAGAAGGCCAAGGCCACGTATGCACAGAGGATCGAGGGACAGTTCACCTCACAAGACCCACGGAGCATGTGGAAGGGTATTAAATGCATAACAGATTACAAAGGCAAGAACAAACAATGCCCCAGGGACCCATCTCTGCCTGATGCCCTCAATAAGTTTTATGCACGTTTTGATGATCCAAACAGACCAGCTAGCACCAGACTCACCTCATCACCAGATGAAGAGCATCTCAGAGTGACCGCAGCAGAAGTGAGAGGCAGTCTCAGAAAGATTAATCCTCATAAAGCAACCGGACCAGACAACATCCCAGGGAAAGTTCTGAAGGAATGTGCGGACCAGCTCTGTGAGGTGCTGGCTGACATCTTCACCACCTCACTTGCACTGGAGTCAGTTCCCACCTGCCTGAAGACCGCGACCATCATCCCAGTCCCAAAGAGCTCCACAGTGACTGGTCTGAATGACTATAGACCAGTGGCCCTCACCCCGATAGTCGCTAAATGTTTTGAGAAACTGGTCATGTCCCACATCAAGGCAACCGTCAACATCAACGAGGACCCTCATCAATACGCATACCGTGAGAACCGATCAACAGAGGACGCCATTTCTTCCGTGGTCCACACTGCTCTCACCCACCTGGATCAGAAGGACTCATACGTGCGTCTGCTCTTTGTGGACTTCACATCTGCCTTCAACACCATGATCCCCCAAACTCTGATAGACAAACTATCTACACTTGGACTAAGCCCCTCTATTTGTAACTGGGTACTAGACTTCTTAACAGACAGACCACAGTCCGTGAAGATCCACAACTTCTCCTCCTCCACCATAACCCTCAGCACTGGCTCTCCTCAAGGATGTGTGCTGAGCCCCCTTCTGTTCACTCTGCTCACATATGATTGTACAGCCACACTTCCAGGCTGTCATATTGTTAAGTTTGCAGATGATACAGCGGTGGTGGGATGCATCACAAACAATGATGAGTCCAGCTACAGACAGGAGGTGGAACACCTGGAGAGCTGGTGCAAAGAGAATAATCTTCACATGAATGTGAAGAAGACAAAGGAGATGATTGTGGACTTCAGAAGGAACAAACACACCCACGCCCCACTGAAAATAGGTGGGTCTGCAGTGGAAGTGGTCTCCAGCTACAAATACTTGGGTGTACACATGAATGATAACCTCAGCTGGAGCAACAACACCACCAGCCTGATCAAGAAAGGTCATCAGAGACTCTACTTCCTCAGACGGCTGAGACGAGCTGGTCTGAGCAGCCCAGTTCTCACCTCGTTCTACAGGTGTGCAGTGGAGAGCGTCCTGTGCTCCAGCATCAACGTGTGGCATGGAGGCTGCACAGTTGAAGAGAGGAAAGCTCTACAGAGAGTGGTGAAGGCTGCACAGAAGTCTGTTGGAGTCAGTCTCCCCACCATCACAGACATTTACACCTCCAGATGCAGGAAAAGAGCCACCTGCATCATGAAAGACCTCACTCACCCAGCACACTCACTCTTTGCCCCACTCCCCTCAGGACGGAGGTTGAGGAGCATCAAATGTAGAACCACTAGACTGAGGAACAGCTTCTACCCTGAGGCTGTTAGACTCATGAATAAATAAAAATAAAATAAAAAATAAACACTGCAAAATATCACATCATGCTGATGCTGATCTGTTTTCTTGTTGCTGTGTTCATCTGTGTTCATCTGTGACCATCTGCTCATACAAACTCATGTTCGTGCTGCTGTTTATTCCCACTATATTAGGCTTAGTGTATTACTAGTTGATGTTTTTCTTAGTTAATTCTAGATGTTATTACTGTTTTTCTCTTGCATTTGTTGTTGGATGTAACTGGGACCCCGTGTACATAATCTCGTTTTCATCACATGTACCACATGCGGTGCAAATGACAATAAAGACTCTCTGACTCTGACTCTCTGACTCTGATACATATACAGTATTCTCTGACCAGCCTTATTTAAGGATGCCCAATGTGCCTTACTGCATATGCCACTTTTGCCTCTATACCAACATCAACTACTACCTCATACATATACTGTGTACATTAACTCATATGCTGCTTTGCCACTCTTTGCAAATGTCAATGCTAGAACCTTCAGTTTATTTTATAGATATACTTTTTATACTTTTTTATACTACTATGCAAAAACTCAGGACAGTATTACACTTTTATTATTTCATTTTATGCTTATGTTCATTAAATGTTTAGTGTTTTAGTGTTGGTGTAAATTTTCATACTTTTATACTACTATGCAAAAACTCAGGACAGTGTTACACTTTTACTATTTTATGCTTATGTTTATTAAATGTTTCAGTGTTTTAGTGTTTAAATGGTTACTGTTGCACTGAGGGACTGAGAGAAACGCAATTTCAATCCTGTGTATGTCCTGTACATATTGCAGTTCTGACAATAAAGTTGACTTTGACTTTTGACCTTTGCTATAATTTCTGGCAAACAAATAATTGTTTAGGTGCTTTTCTTTTTAAATTTTGGAGAAATGAGCCACGTTCCTCCTACCTTTCCTCTCTGCACATTTACAAAGCACCAAAACTATTTTTTAAATACAACAGATTTGACCATCAAACTGCATTTAATAAGCAAACGTTAGATTGAGACACACATTTACTATAATGTCAAGCTAACAAATAATTGTTTTTAAGTGTTAATCTTGTTAAGTTCTTGTTAAAGTCCTCCTGTGCACGCTCCCACGGCCGCCATTTGGCAGCTCATCGTTTTTTAGCACAACACTGGTCCACATTTCCGGGTTCGGCCCATATTTTCGTGTTGTCGCCGGTGACACGTAACAAACGACGCATCAGCGGTGACACATAATAGATGCGACGTATACGGCGAAGCAACACTTTTATGGATTTTTCCATTTTATTGACAAATATGGACTGATGCGACTTATAGGGCGGTGCGACCTGTACGGTGGAAAATACGGTAATTAGCTCCGAAACGCCAATGCAAATTTTTGTGCAACTGGCGTCATTTCCCTCAGTTGATGTATTGCTGTCAACAATAGTTGCTTCTTTTTATTGATGTACAATGCAGAGTGAAATACTTTTTTTTTGAGGACGAGGCCTTGCTCTCTGATTGTACTTCTGGCTGTGCATGCTCAAGCAGAGAACCTGGTGGAGTATGTGGAGAGAATGGGATCACTTAGGTATTGGCTTGTTTAGCTGGATGCACATCATCCACTGGCTCTGGAAGAAACATGGTCAGATAATCTGTCTCGTACTTCAGCAGCTGACAAACACTTTACACATTTAGGCAGGATTAAAATTATGTTAGAGTTTGGAGCTGCAAATCATCACGTGACATTTACATGGCATGGTCTTTTTCCAGTGCTACAGCTCAGCAATCATTTCTCTACACGTTTTCTGTTTTTGTCAGATGTTTGACAGTTGCAGGTGTGTAGCAGTAACTAAAAGCCATCCAGTCAACCTAAGAGCCACTTTAGGCCATTGTTTACAAAGAGACAGCTCTGACAAAGTCTTTCCATACTTTTTGGCTGTGTCAGCCCTCAGTTCCTTCATCATCTCCCTTGGGGGATCACCTGGATTCACTCTGTTAGTTAGTTAGCTCAAAAACTCCAAGGGAAATTCTTGTGCAAAATAAACAGTCAGAAATTACTGAAAACCAAAAGTTGAAGTTTTCTATCCTGTTTTGCAGTTTATTCCTGTAATGTTTTTGCACTCAGTTATGCAGTTTGTCAATGTCTTAGCATGTTTGTCTCAGTAATGACTATGTGTGTCAAGTTCAAGGTTCTCAATTGTCATTTGCATCACACGTGGTATATGGTGGAAATAAATTGTGTACACAGGGTCCCAGTTACATCCAACAATAGCAAAAATATAAATTGTTAAAAAAAAGACTGTAATAAGGATCTAAGGTATACGATAAACTCTAACAGAGCAAAATAAAATGGCAAACAACAGCATGCACACAGTCAGTGTCATTGTCTCAGAGACAACTGATCTTGTGTCAATAGATGCAATGAGCCCAAGTTAAAATCCCTGTGAGACACTTGTCTGTCCTGTCCTGTCCTGTCTGTCTACTCCTCCCTGTGTTTTTCTTCTTCTCGTGTTCCTGCCCCTGTGCACAACTGACCCAAATCCTAACCACTGCAGGTGTTCCCCACTCATCCCATTATTGTCAGTATTTAATCTATGTGTTTTCACTCCTTTGTGATCCGGGGATTGTTCGTTCACCGTGTCATGGTTTGTGTCTGCTCTACGGTTTCTTCATCACCTGGTTCATGTAAGTTTTGCTGCCCTGTCGTCACTTCTGTTTTGTAAAAGTAAATCATTTTATTTGTACACCTGAGTCCTCCTGCCTTCCTGCACCTGGGTTCAACACATTAAACTGCAGATCATGTCACCCCAGGGGCTCAGAATTCAAACACTGACCATACAACCCCTGGGTAAGGACCTTTGGGGTTGTGTATAAATGATTGTCATACTTTAAAACATGACTAAATGTGTTGCTGATGTTGTGCCTTGGACATGTGAGGGACTGAGATGGTGTAGAGGTAGGGCAGTTGACTCGGGACCCGAAGGGCCTGAGCTCGATCCCCAGTCATTGCACATCTCGTGGTGTCTTTAAGCAGGACACCTCATCCCCAGGTGCTCCCCAGGCGCTCTCCATAGCTGCCCACTGCTCCATCTGGTGGTGGATGGGTTAAATGCAGAGAGCCGATTTCGCCATTGTATGGGAACATACTGTACAATGATGACTATACATACCACATTATTATGTGCAGCCAGGGGACAGAAATCATTTTAACTGACCGTATCAGTTTCATGGTGGTTAATGTTAATTTCATCTGGCTCAGTGGAAAAACCCACAGTATGTCAATCTTCAAAACCTCCTGCAGTTTACTGGAACTAAAACAGCTGAAAACAAAATGGCACATGAGCAACAGTTAGTTTTGTCTGGATTGTGGCCTGAACTGATTCTTTCAGCACGAACTGACACATTGTATTAAGTTCTTTGTCAAATATGCTACCAAATGACCAGACCATGAGTCGTTTTCTTGCAGGGTCTGATATGTAATTAAGAAACCCAATGTTTAAACAATGAGATATCTGTATGCAGTTTAGTTTTTAGATGCATGTTTTTTGGTCATCAGTTCTACTTTTTGAGCTGTGATCCGTGCTCATTTTAGAACCTGGATTTTAATTATTTTAAAACACTAAACTATTTATGTTTTAGAGGGATTTGGTACAACTGCCTTGTCTCTTATTTAGAACGTAATTTTGCTACCAATGCCATGATGAGAACTGTTGTTTGACATCTAGTTGGACACACACACACTTCTGTAAAGTTTTTGCTCATAAATATTTATCGAATGTTGTCTACTTGTTCTGAGGGTCAGAAATAGAGAAACCAGAAAAGGTAGCATTAATCGTCTTTCTATGGTGTAAAGATAACAAATCATTCTAAAACATTTTTGAAATCATTAAATGTTGTGTGTATTTAACATTTAGTCTCTGCTAACCACTGTTGTGCTATAAAATGAATTTTGTAAATAAATGCTGTTATTGTAAACATGTTCAACCAATCTTTAGTCATGTTTAAAAACTGTTTATGCAAGCCTGACTTTGTTTTTTGTAACCTAATGAGTGTTTGTTTATTTGTTTGTTTGTTTGTTTCCACAACAGCAGGGATACCTGCCCCTATGCACTTTGGAGTCATTATTGATTTAGCCTACCTCAGATGGGAATACAACACCTCGGCAAAAGGTATTTGCAGATTAATCAACACTTCAGCTTATTGGTAATAAACATTTTTTGTCATTTTTAAAATTTTATTTAAGAAAAACATTTTCTCCACAAATCAGTAATTTTTAAACATTTGAAATGCTCTAAAAGAAGACATTGACAAGCATGTGGCTAAATAAATAAAAAAATAGATATGTTATTAAAAATTAGTAAAGCAAAGTTGCTTGTCTCTGATTTTATTAATTTTTTTATGATTATGATAGGACTGGAAAGCACCTTGCATGGTAGTCTGCCGCCACCGGTTTATGAATGTGTGTAGCATTCAATATATGTGTAGCACTTTGAGATTTTCAGTAATGAAAAGTGCGTTATAAATTGAATTAATTATTATTATTATTATTATGTTTACCGGTACAATCATTACGACGATGATGCTATTAACACTTTGACTTGCACACTAAGAACAAAAAAAACTTTTGTTATCATTTTGTTTCTTCTTTCCCATTGAGCAACAATTCAGTTTTCCTTTTCACATGTGACAGCACAGATTTTTTCTATTCATAGTAGATATTTTACTGTCAAATGTATTTTCTGAAAGTAATTAAGATTGTTAGATTGTAAGTGTTGTTGCTTTATGCTTTCTGTTAATCTGGTATGGCTATGGGTTATAGTCATGCAGCTTATATTATAAGGGTAAGGCTTTCGCTACAATACACCACAGTAAGATTGCCTAGAAACATCCATCCATCAATCCATCATCTTTTACCCGCTTCTTCAATTTCTGGGTCACGGGGGTCGCCGGTGCCCATGTCCAGCAGTGCTGTGTGAGGGGGTACAGCTCCGTGGACTGTGAGATCTGTGAGATGTTTCTACTGGCCTCAGACTGCATCTCTTCTCGTCTGGTGAACATCAACAGATCCTTCTGTCCTCGTAAAACAGTTCACTTCTTCACAAACACACGGTAGGCATTGTTTTAGCTCACAGGTTTATATTTGAACAGGAAAAATACACTATTCTAAATACGGTAAGTGGCTCTCAAACTGAGGTTTGCAAGCCAGTGCTTGGGGTTCCCTTATCAGTCTTGTCACTCGGTGCAACATATCACTATGGGAAATTGCGCCCGCGCAGTTTTACCTGAAGGAATACAATCACGCATTTACTGCAGGGGCGTCAGCGTTGCGCCAGAGGCCACGCCCTCTGAGTACTTAAACCGCTGACACCAATCCATCGATCTCTTATTGCCCTTCACCTCGCTTAAACATGAACTCTCTCTCTTCGCGGGACTTCTCTGTTGCTTCATCGCTCGACCAGAGGTGAGCTTGCTCCCTACACAGAGCGTACAGAGAATTATTCCTGCGTACTGCTTGGCTAGCGAAAGCTAGTCCGGCACATTTTTCCTTAATCTCAAAGTTTTTTCTTCTCCTCTTTCCGTAGACTGCTTCGCTCGATGGCGCAAACTGCGTCACACTGCTACCTCGGCTAACTCATAGCAAGGCTAGCCAGCGAAAGTGACGTAACGGAGGAGACTTCTCAAATCAGAAGAAAAAGGATCTTGGAAGGACTCGCTCGCCTTATCTCGGACATGTTGTTGCATTTACTGATAGCTTTATTATGTTTAGTGGCACTAGATGCATTTTACTCTGTTTTTGTTTTTTTAACTGTAAAGCACTTTGGTCGACTTCGGTTGTTTTTATGTGTTATATAAATGAAATTGACATTGACATTGACATTGACATTGACATGCCTCCGGAGAAAGGAAAGCGAAAGACAAGACTTCCAAAAAAGACCAGCAGAGCGGCGAGTCCGACCTTGCGCGCCTGCCCCAGCGGATGCGGTTTTTCCCTCTCAGCGACGGACACCCATGAGGCCTGTCCCGTCTGCTTGGGTATACTGCACGCGAACATGGCGCTGGATGCACCCGACTTTTGCCCACACTGCAGCCAGATGCTGGAGGCGGTGAGGAGGCACCGGGCGGACTTCGTCACCAAGGCTATGGGGGCTGCGGCGGGGCCGGCAGACCCGGACACCACTGAGCCTCTGACTCCCACGCCGGAGCTCGAGAGCATGGCTTTGGATGACAGCACCCGAGTCGAATGGGGCGACAGCCCAGATGTGCTGGCCCCCATGGTGGACTTAACTGTCGACTTTGACACTCGAGGCATGATGAACGAGGACGAGATCTCGATTTCAGCCTCAGGTGAATTTTCTGCGGACGAGGCCGACGTCGGGTACGGGGAACAGGGAGAAGACCTCTCCCGCACCCCGGTACCTGTGCTCCCTGAGACGGACTTTTCCATCCCTGCTCTGTTCGACTTGTGTCACAGAGCAGCGGACGCGCTGCAAATCCCATGGCCGGAGCCTCCACCTCATCAACAAGTCACGAGGTTGGCAGGAAATTATTTTTATTCAAAGCAGCAGGCTGCCACGAGGCAAAGGATGCCCGTCTTCCCGGACTTCCTCACAGAACTGACTCGCACCTGGTCTCAGCCCAGGGCGCCCATGCTGTTACCGCTCTCACAGTTTCTCGACGTGGACGGGATGGATGAGGTGGGAATAGCCAACGTGCCTCAAATGGAGGACACGTTGGCGTCTTATCTGGCTCCCAAGTCATCCGGGACAAAACCAACTCTCCCCAGCAAAGCCTGTCGAGCCTCGGCCTCTCTGCTTGAGAAGTGCTACAGGGCTCAGGGCCTCGCAGCGCACATGATGAACGCGTCTGCAATGATGCAAGCTTACCTGGCTGAAAAACTACAGGAGCTCCAGGTAACGACAGACAAGCAAGTTGCCACCGAGCTGCTGGATGAAGCCCGTAGGGCAACAGACTTTGTGCTCCGCATGATGGGGACAGCAGCTGTTGCTCAGGGCAGGGGAATGGCAGAAGTGGTCATCGCAATACGCCATCTGTGGATGACCCTGACTGACCTCCCGGAGGGACAGAAAATTCATTTTCTCCACCATTCAATAGAACCGACGGGGCTTTTTGGAAAAGCGCTCGATCGAATTCAGACCAGGCTGGACCAGAGGCGCAAACAGGCTGAAGCTCTCCGGGTGGGCATCCCCAGGAGAACCTTCCCCCCCCAGGGAATCAGCTGGGAGCAGAGCACCGCAGCCTCGACACCACTCAGCCACACGTGCCCCACCGCAAAAGCGGCCGGCGTACGAGGTCGAGCACCGGCAGAGACCACCGCCGGCTCCACCTCGGACTGAACACGCCTGGAGTAAGAACAGATTTGTTCCCCGCCAGGCGGACCGGTACAGAACCTCCTCGGCAAACCGGGACACCAAACAGAAGCGTGCCTGATGAACCAGGTCCGCTTCATAACTTTACACGATCACCCGCCCACGCGGTACGGGAAATGATCTTTTCACGTCCAGACTTTGTTTGTAGCACGGTACAAAAAACTGGTGATTCTGTTTTAGACACAAATCATGTTCTTTCTGCTCTGAGTGACATAAAGCCAAATATGTCATTACACATAAGCACGAATAAAGTTAAAAAACAGACTCGGTTTTCTTGACTAAAAAAAAACAACAAAAAACAACAACAACAACAAACACCGTAACATCAGCAGAACAGTCCCCTCTGTTCTCCCAGCCGACATGAAGGACGGGAGGCATCTTCCCCCCCTCCCTCACGGCTCACAGGGTGTTAGCCTAATGGTACAGTCACACCGAGCAGCGTTTTTACCTCCAAAGCTTCCAGCTTCCATGTAAAGTCAATGGTGGACGCACTTCCAAGCACCTCCTGGCGTCAGGTCGCGTGCGTGTTGCGCGTTCTGAGGAGCGTTTTTTCGTGCACGTGAACCGGCTTCCACCTCCAAACCGAGCATTCAACATGTTGAAGATTTCGCGGTTCAAACTTTCAAACGCCGCTCAACTCCACCTGATTGGTTGGTGTGTCAACCAATCAGGGAGAGTCGGGGGGCAGAAGAGAGGGGGCAGTGGGAGAGTCCCTATGTGACGCGGAAACGAGGGTGCGCGCGCACTATGTGACGTATTGTTTGTCGGAAAAAAAAATAAAAAGACCCGCGAGCTCATGGACTATGGAAGAGAAACTCATTGTAGCTGTGTGTTCGCGACAATTCCTTCATGACCAGTCAAGTCTGCTCGACAGAGACGGAAATAAAAGGCTCCTCGCCTGGCGGAGTGCAGTGACACCGGTAAGCTCCTCCCACACCCCGACGCCACAGTCACGAAGCCGCCGCAACACTACAGTTTGGACAACACTGGGTAGCGCGTCCACTTGCGTGCGTGAGGAGCTTTTTGGAGGTTCAAAACGTTGCTCGGTGTGACTGTACCATAATTGATAAACCCCAGCAGGGCGCCTCTGCTATGTCTGCAATAGACAAGCACAGAGGTACCTGCGAACAGGCCCGTGTCTCCTCACAGAGGCAGGTGTGCGGTGTCACGTTCTCCACCCCCCGCTCCATTCTAAACCACAGAGCCGGGAATACACAAATAAACCAAACCCGTGACACGTCCGTGCTCCAGGGGTGCGCGCCAACAGAATCTGATGACCCACCTTCCTGGCCACTCATTCATCAAATGCCAGTAAGGGACGGGGGCCGCGACAGAAGCCCGCCGCGACAGAAGCCCGCAGGCCAACACCAGTGTCACACATTTATTCTAATGCTGAAGTTGTCCCCTTGTTTTCAATGGGCAACGCGTCATGCTTATACAGTGATTCTGTAGCGTATGACTGCACTCACTGTACTGACCCAAACAGGGAACGGGCTGGAGTCAGGAGATCTGCTCGTTTACAAAACGTGCATCCCCCCCGACCCATGACCCCCAACAAAAGGAGGAAAAGTAGACACTCTGTTCAGCCTTTATCTAATAATGACAGCAGATTGTCTCTGCTTCCAAACACTCTTGGTCAGAATGGTATGGAGGTACGTCTGTGGGAAGGTCCTCTTCCTAACCTGGTCGACCTTCAAAGGACCACTGAAATCAGGGTCTCTGAGGGAGAGCTGGTCCCACCACCTGCTCCTCTCCAAGGACCGTCTACGTCACCAGAAGGAACAGTTTCACCAATTAGACTGAGAACTGTGGCTAATTTTAGCTTGGTGGCAGAGAAGAACAGACTGATGGCCTCAGGCCTGCCAGAGAATGTGGTAAAAACCATTCAAAATGCACGTGCTATGTCAACATAATCTCTCTATGCACAGAAATGGCATATTTTTGAAGCTTGGTGCACAGAAAGAAATATTATTTCTTATTCATGTGACCTGGCTCAGCTCCTCACCTTTCTTTAGGACTTATTGGAGAAAGGTTGCTCTTTCTCAACGATTAAGGTGTTCCTATATGTAATTTCAGCTTGTCATGAAGGCTGGGGAAGCAGGACACCTGGTACGCATCCGCTCATAATAAGATTTATGAAGGCATGCTAAGGAGGAGGCCACCCAGCAGGATTTTGACCCCTGGATGGGATCTTAGCATGGTCTTAGGGGCTCTCTGTGATCCCCCATTCGAACCATTGAGCGACATTAAGATAGACTTATTATCTTACAAGACCGCTCTTCTTCTGGCTCTTTGCTCAGCAAAACGTGTGGGTGACCTCCACACTTTGTCCGTACATCCAATGTGCACCAGGTTTGCCCCTGACGGGTCAAAGGTCACCCTAAGGCCTAATCCTGCATATATTCCCAAAGTTTTGACTTTAAACCCCAGAAGTCTGGACTTTGAACTCTCTTCTTTTCCACCTGCTCCTATCCTCACTCAGGAACAGGAAAGGCTGAAGGCTCTCTGCCCCGTGAGAGCTTTAAGCACTTACATGCAGAGAACAGCCGAATGGAGAAAAACAAATCAACTGTTTGTGTGCTTTGCTGCACCAGCTACGGGTAAGGCCCTATCAAAACAGCGCCTCTCACACTGGGTGACTGAGGCCATTAAAAGGGCGTACAGTAGCAAAGGTCAACAAGTACCCTCTGGAGTGCGTGCCCACTCTACTCGGGGCTTGGCCACCTCATGGTCACTGTTCAAGGGTGTACCAGTTGCAGACATCTGTGCTGCTGCGAACTGGAGTTCAATGAACACGTTTGCAAAGCATTACAGTTTGGATGTTACTACGTGTGATGTCACTCAGGCTGTCCTTTCTAACACACAGTAGAAAGCGACCTTGAGATGCCTATTGAATAAGGCGGACGTTCACACTAGGATGCCTTTTACTGAGCATTTCAAGGGCGTGAATGAATTACGTTCTTCTTCTTCTTCTTTCGTTTCATTTTCATGTCTTTTTAAATTAAACTGTAGTTCAGGAGGCACAGTGGTAACGCTGTTGCCTCTCAGCGAGAAGGTTGCCAGTTCAAATCCCAGCCGGTGACCTTTCTGGGTGGAGTTTGCATGTTCTCTCCATGCATGCATGTTTTTTTTCCAAATACTCCGGTCTCCTCCCACAGACCAAAAACATGCATGTTAGTCTGATTGGTAACTCTAAATTGTCTCTAGGTGTAAGTGAGAGAGTGAATGGTTGTTTGTCTCGTTTGTCTCTATGTGTCCCTGTGATGTACTGGAGACCTGTCCAGGGTGTCCCCCACCTTTCACACAGTGATGGCTGGATATGGGCACCAGTGACCCCGCAATCTGAAAAGGAAGAAGCGTGTAAAGATAATGGATGGATGTCCAGTTCAGGTTTCTCTGCACAGAATCAATATTGTTTCTAGAATGTGTTAAAAATATACTTCTATTTAAAAATGTATATATATATTTACTTCGTTTCTGGACTTTAAAACGAATGAACCAGGTTTTGAAAATACAACTTTGTGGGGCAGACTGGTATTTACTGGTGTCAGGTGTAGTTTTCAGTTTTACTTTAAATGAATGAATTAACATTGAAATAACTGTGCTGCAGTAAAAAACATCATCTCAAAGAAATATAACTCATGATATTATAAATGACTTTAGATTTAGCTTACAGACCGCTGCAGCAGCATTGTGGCTCACCAAAGTCTGTCACAAAATTTGTCTCACGTTAAGAGTTCACTAAGAGTCAAAAGTTTTTCTCTTGTTTAATTTATATCTCCAGAATGTGTGAACTCAGGTGGAACATCAATTATCCCCTAAGACAGTTTTGTTTATTATCTTCTTCTTCTTCTTCTTCTTTCGGCTTTTCCCTTTTCAGGGGTCGCCACAGCGAGTCATCCTCCTCCACCTCACTCTGTCCTCTGCATCCTCTGTCCTCACTCCAACTACCTTCATGTCCTCTCTAACTGCATCCATATATCTCCTCTTTGGCCTCCCTCTGTGTCTTTTTCCTGGCAGCTGCATTTCTAACATCCTTCTACCAATATACCCACTGTCCCTCCTCTGGACATGTCCAAACCATCTCAGTCTGGCCTCCCTAACTTTATCTCCCAGTTGTTCAACATGTGCTGTACCTCTGATTATCTCATTCCTGATGTTATCCATCCTTGTCACTCCTAAGGAGAACCTCAGCATCTTCATTTCTGCTACTTCCAGTTCTTTCTCCTGTCTTTTTGTCAATGACACTGTCTCCAGCCCATACAACATAGCTGGTCTCACCACTGTCTTGTAAACTTTTCCTTTGACCTTTGCTGACACCTTTTTGTCACAAATCACTCCTGAAACTTTTCTCCATCCACTCCATCCTGCCTGGACTCTCTTTTTCACCTCTTTACCACATTCCCCATTTTCCTGGACAGTGGACCCCAAGTACTTGAAGTCCTGCACCTTTGTGACCTCTGCTCCTTGTAGCCTCACTGTTCCACTGGCCTCCCTCTCATTCACACACATGTACTCTGTCTTACTACGGCTGACTTTCATTCCTCTTCTTTCAAGTGCATACCTCCACCTCTCCAAGTTCTCTTCCACCTGTTCCCTGTTCTCACCACATATCACAATGTCATCTGCAAACATCATAGTCCATGGGGATTCCTGCCTGACCTCATCTGTTAGTCGGTCCATCACCAGAGCAAACAAGAAGGGGCTCAGAGCCGATCCTTGATGCAATCCCACCTCCACCTTGAAGCTATCTGTCACTCCTACAGCACATCTCACCACTGTCCTGCTGTCTTCATACATGTCCTGTACCAGTCTAACATACTTTTCTGCCACTCCAGATTTCCTCATGCAATACCACACCTCCTCTCTTGGCACCCTGTCATATGCTTTTTCTAAATCCACAAACACACAATGGAGTTCTTTCTGACCCTCTCTGTACTTCTCTATCAACATCCTCAAAGCAAAGATGGCATCTGTGGTGCTCTTTCTTGGCATGAAACCATACTGCTGCTCACAGATAGTCACCTCTTGTCTAAGCCTTGCTTCCACAACTCTCTCCCAGATCTTCATTGTGTGGCTCATCAACTTAATTCCCCTGTAGTTGCTACAACTCTGTACATCACCCTTGTTCTTAAAAATGGGAACCAGCACACTTCTTCTCCATTCTTCAGGCATTTTCTCACCCTCAAATATTCCATTAAATATTTGAGTCAAAAACCTCACTGCCATCTCTCCAAGACATTTCCAAACCTCCACTGGTATGTCATCAGGTCCTACTGCCTTCCCCTTCTTCATTCTTTTCAGAGCTTTCCGGACTTCACCCTCACTAATCTTTCCCACTTCCTGGTCCACAGTTTCTATGACCTCCACTCTTCTTTCTCTTTCATTCTCTTCATTCATTAGCTCCTCAAAGTAATCCTTCCATCTTCCCATCACACTCTCCTCACTTGTTAGAACATTCCCATTCCCATCTTTAATAAGCCTAACCTGCTGCACATCCTTTCCAGCCTGATCCCTCTGTCTTGCCAATCGGTACAAGTCCTTCTCGCCCTCTTTAGTGTCCAGTCTCCCATACAACTCATTGTACGCCCTCTGCTTTGCCTTAGCTACTTCCCTCTTTGCTCTATGTCCCATCTCCTTATATTCCTGTCTCCTCTCTTCAGTCCTCTCACTGTCATATTTCTTCTTGGCTAATCTCTTTCTTTGAATGGCATCCTGCACTTCACTATTCCACCACCAGGTTTCCTTAT
Source organism: Garcialebias charrua (assembly GCA_038048925.1). Taxonomy (NCBI): domain Eukaryota; kingdom Metazoa; phylum Chordata; class Actinopteri; order Cyprinodontiformes; family Rivulidae; genus Garcialebias; species Garcialebias charrua. The sequence continues at coordinate 15,125 of JBBPBX010020517.1, read as the reverse complement.
CATCCATTCTCTGTCCAGATGACACACCAAGTACCTTCCTACCTGTCTCTCTAATTACTGTTGCTGTAGTAGCCCAGTCACTTGGAAGCTCTTTCTTACCACCCAGAGCCTTTAACAGCTCGTCTCTGAATTTCTCACAACATTCTTCCTTCTTTAGCTTCCACCATTTGGTCTTCTTCTCTGATTTTACTCTTTTTCTCTTCTTCGCAACAACAGTCATTCTACACACAACCATCCGATGCTGTCTGGCCACGCTCTCCCCTGCCACAACCTTACAGTCTCCAATCTCCCTCAGGTTTCCTCTTCTACACAGAATGTAGTCGACCTGCGTACTCCTTCCTCCACTCTTATAGGTCACTCTATGTTCCTCCCTCTTTTGGAAATAGGTATTGACTATAGCCATTTCCATTCTCTTGGCAAAATCCACCACCATCTGTCCTTCCTGGTTTCTTTCCTTGACACCAAACCTACCCATCACTTCCTCATCCCCTCTGTTTCCTTCACCAACATGTCCATTCAGGTCTGCTCCAATCACCACTCTTTCCTCCCTGGGAATACTCTCTATCACTTCATCCAAATCTTTCCAAAATTTATCTTTCTCCTCCCCATCACATCCAACCTGTGGAGCATAACCACTGACTATGTTTAGCATCAGACCTTCTACTTCTACCTTCAGACACATCACCCTATCTGACACTCTCTTCACCTCTACTACATTCTTTGCCAACTCCTCCTTCAGGACCACCCCTACTCCATTTCTCTTTCTATCCACACCATGGTAAAACAGTTTGAACCCTGCTCCAATACCGCGAGCCTTGCTGCTCTCCCACTTGGTCTCTTGGACCAAGTTTTGTTTATTATCATCTTCTGTTATACAGTACTGTATTAGTAAAGTACATTTTATAGTGTTGCTAAAAGTAAGTCAGTGTTGTAAAAAAATACATATTGTTCATGAACATGCATGGTTTATTTATTTATTTTTTATAAAAAAAATGTGTTTCATTCAGTTGTCGCTGCATCCCAGTGATTACTGCTCCTTTTTGTCTTCAGCACCATGAAGATTCTGTGGATTAAACACAGAGGAAATCTGGTATAAGTAGTGTAGATAGACAGACGATGTGATATCAGGGTTGTGTTGTGTACCTGGAGCTGGTGATGTTCTCTTAATAGTCTGTCATACTCCTGTGCCAGACCTTTAGCCTGCCTGCTCATTGCTTCAACTTCAGCATGGGATTTTCGCACAGCTAGACACAGAAACATTCATCAATAGGATTGAAACCCACTTCAAAACACCTAAACTTGCTTCATGAAGTCCACACACTCGTTTTTATTAGTCTCTTATCATATTGTTTTATTTTAAAATATAGATTTAATGGTATGTGCTATTTAAAGAACCACCTTGCTGATATTACTTTGTGAATGAAGTCATACTTGCCTTCTTCTGCAGCCCTCAGCTGACTTTTTATTCTTTCGATCTCCAACTTCACTTGTTGCTTTGTTGCCGATGTTAATTTTTCCTCTTCCAGGAGTTCCTGAGCAAAATTTCCAAAACAAGTCATCAAAATTAACTAATGAAGCTCACAGCAGAAATGAAAATCAAGGAAAAAAAGCTTTTACTTACAATGTAAGCTACATGAACTACATTCTGAAATATGTATGAGCTGTAAAAACCTAAAAATAAAAAAAACTGTAGCACTAGTGGTTATAGACAAACATAAAAACACTAATGAAGCTCACAGCAGAAATGAAAATCAAGGAAAAAAAGCTTTTACTTACAATGTAAGCTACATGAACTACATTCTGAAATATGTATGAGCTGTAAAAACCTAAAAATAAAAAAACTGTAGCACTAGTGGTTATAGACAAACATAAAAACACTAATGTTTAATACTCACTTCTTTAAGCTTCTGATTTTCCGCTTGCTGCTTTTCAGCAGCTTCTAAGGCCTTGTTCACCTGCTCCTCAAGAACTGCACTGTCCTCCAAGGTGGCAGCAACCTGATTTAGCAAAGTAACAACCCGCCGTGTGATTCTGTAGAACAGCAAAACACACAAATCAGTTTGTAATGAAGCTGGATCTAGGTCTGCAACCTTTACCATCAAAAGAGCCATTTTTACGCCTTTGTTCATTAATAAATTAAGTGTTCAGAGACACAACAACCTTCTATAACTGTGATTATCAACTGGTGGCCCGTGGGCCACTTCAGCTTTGTTGGAGGAGATTTTGCAGCCACTAGGGGTGATATTATATATTAAAAAAAATCTAATGATTTTTTTTACATACATTGAAATTTTTACAATTTCAGACAAATGAAAAAGACCAGATTCTTGTAAGGGGTGGGGGAGGGGGGTTAATTAATAAGAATTGTGAACTATTCAAGTCAAGTCAAGTCAATTTTATTTCTATAGCACAGTTAAAACAGACTTATGTAATTTTTTTTATTGTGGAAAAAATAATTAAGTATAGAAATAAAGCATGAAGTGAGTTTTTTTTAACCTCTTGTTCATGTTTCAGTTTTCACAGTTGGAAAAGAAATGACATGAAAACTAGCTAAAATTAATATTTTTTTGATGTTTGTATAACAACCAATAAAATTCAGTTTTATGTCAGTTTTGGTCAAAGCTTGAAAGAGCTGCTGCAGAGAGACCAAAGAGCCGCATGTTGCAGTCCCCTGTTAAAGGTNAATATATATATATATATATATATATATATATATATATATATATATATATATATATATATATATATATATATATATATATATATATATATACATATATATATATATATATATATATATATATATATATATATATATATATATATATATATATATATATATATATATATATATATATATATATATATATATATATATACAGTATGTCAATTGACAACATGTGTATGTTTTTTCCAAGCAACTGTAAAATAACAAAAATTGCACTAACAGCCAGAGAAAGAGAGAGAAACCACATATGTAAAGGTTTCTCTGAGCTCTGAACAGCTTCATCTGGACATGATCATACAAGTTTGGGTTTGCTTTAGCATCCTGCATGGTCTCAGGACCAGAGTACTTCTGCACCTCTCGGACAGCATCTGTGGGTTAAGACAAAAAAATCAGATTTCTGGATGGACGTGTGTTGATTATTGTTTCAATTCTTCTTGAATCATCATCATCAAATGAACGACTTACCAATGAAAAGAACAATAAGAGCCATGATTATTGCAAAGAAAAATTTGTTCCAGTATGGAGATAACCAGCTCCATATCCTCCAGTTAAAAACCAAATGCCATCTGCAAAAAAAGGCAGCAAGTTTTAAATCTAACATAAAAGACATGGATACTCTCTGCTGGTGATTCATCTGAACTGCCTTCTTAAAGTGACTCAAACATGCACAGGACTTGAAGTTATCATAATATGTGTGGGTTTTTTTTGTGGTTAATATTGAAGTTACTGTACCTTTGTGCTGATATAAAAGGTATACACAGGATCAGACTAACTGCTACTTCTGCATAAAGGAAAAACGCCACAGCTGTCCACTGGAGAGTCATTGTGATTGTCTGTGGAGATTAGGTGGCTGAATTATGTAAAGCATAAACAAAAAGGATGTGATTTTAAATCATAAAGGCTAAAAGTTACCTTCTATTGTGAATTGGGCTGGAAAACAAATTACAAGACCAGTTAAAATAAAGAAGTTTAGGCTTCCTAGGCCTCCAGGTGATCTAAATAAATGATTTGAATTGTATCTGTATTTTCTCAAACATTCATAGTTTTAAAACAAGTATCTATATAATCAACAAAAAGAGCTGTAGACTTACCGGGTGACGCTTTGTCTCGGAAAGTTTTGGAAAGTCCAGAACAGAGCTCACTGTGAGACACGACAGCTGCTGCAGAACATCAGAGCACTAAATAAAACTGGTTGACCTCATTAGTCTGGTCCTTTGGAAAAAAAGAGCAAAAGATCCAAAACATTAAAACCGTTTGAAAGCTTTGTTTTGAGTGCAGGCTAGAAGGACTGCATGATGTATCATTTGGCTTGAAACACATTTTCCCTGGTGTGTGTGTGTGTGTGTGTGTGTGTGTGTGTGTGTGTGTGTGTGTGTCCTTGTTTATGTTACTTTGTGAGGCCCATTTTTCTGAGTTATACCAAATTGTGAGGACCAACTGCTTCTTATGGGGCCCAAAGCCCGGGCCCCATAAGAAGAAGTCCCGTTGGTGGGTTAGGGGTTAGGTTTAGGACTAAGGTGTGAATTGAGGATGTGTTAAGTTTAGGGTAAGGTATGCATTGGTAATGGTTAGGTTTAGGGTAAAGGTCAGGGTTAGGCTATAGAAATGAATGAAAAATGAATGGAAGTCAATGCAATGGCCCCACAAAGATAGAAAAACAAACCTGTGTGTGTGTGTGTGTGTGTGTGTGTGTGTGTGTGTGTGTGTGTGTGGGGGGGGGTTACAGTGTCATCTCCCATTACATGGCACGATACAAAAATAGTCTGCTATGGTTCTCTCAGCATCAAGACATGAATTTCCATGATGTTGAAGTTGTGTAATTGTGATTACCTCTAACAAATCATAGTTTTTGATTAATATCCTTTTTGGGTTTAAGATCAAATTGCTGTGTGGACCTTCTTGTATCGACTTTAGAAGTATATCCATTACTTTATTAGAATGTCGTTAAAATCATCATTTTGCGATATATTTAGCTAACAGACAGACATATGGACACAGACGAGTTCTTACAGCAGGCAGCAAGAGAAAATAATTCAAACAAGCCTCATCTAAGAGATCATATGTACAAGTATATACATATATATATCATCTAAGAGATCATATGTACAAGTATATACATATATATATTTATATATACTGTATAAATAAAGGTTGA
>JBBPBX010020516.1:19011-43297 GCA_038048925.1 Garcialebias charrua | reverse complement strand
AAAAAAAAAAACTTTAAAATTATTTTTTTATAAATCTACTTGACTATATTGTGAGGCTTGTTTTGCATACATTTGTTTGCATACATTTGTTTGATGACTTCCTGACTACCAAACTCGACAAATAAAACATAAATATGATGTGACACACAGCCGCTCTCCACTCAGGAGAACAGAAAGCATGGAGCGCAGCACGGATGCTACGAGTCCTACGCTCAGCACTCTGTGGCTCCAAAGCTCGAGCTCTGTCCGGGTGCTCCTAACAGGTTGCAGGCAGAGCCCGACGCTGGAGACACCCTGGACTCACTGCTGTCAGACAGCTACACCTCCACCTCAGATCTGCAGGAGAGACGGTTCATCAAAAGAAAAGTCCTAAGGTGAGTTGAACCACAACAGAATAATCCTTCTTTTGTCCCACAACCAGGAAGTTTGTATTTTATAGCAGCAACTTGAAAAACAAACACCACAAATCTGTACAAATAGAATTGAGTATGAACTCAAATGAGTTCATATTAGAGTCAGTTTCTTTATTTGTCGTTCCACCACATGTTCACAGGGTCCCAGTTACATCCAACTACAAAATGTAAAAGAAAAACAGTAATAAGATCTAAGATGTGAACCAAGAACTAGTGATGGTGAGATGAAGCTTCATGAAGCACTGAGGCTTTCCATTAAATAGCTCGACTCATGATTCAATGCGCCATGGTGCTTCATTTGCTCTACTGCGCCATCAAGTGGACTATAAGTGTAAAACTGGTAGATGGATTCGCACAGTGACTGCTGGACATGAGCACCGGTGACCCGTGACCCAAAATGGAAGAAGTGGGTAAAAGATAATGGATGGATGGTTTTTCGAAGCTTTAAAGCTGCACTATGTAACTTTGTAGTGCAGTCTGTAACTTTTCTAACAATATATTTTTAACATATTTCTTCACTCTGTCACTATCTACTGACAGACTGGTGTTAGACAAAGTAATCTCTGAAAAAACTATAGTCCCCTTGCTTCTCTATCAGCATTTATAAAAACACTAAAAACACAGAGTGACCCGCCGAAACATGAAACAGATCAGCAGCAACATGAAACAGATCAGCAGCAACATGAAACAGATCAGCAGCAACATGAAACAGATCAGCAGCAACATGAAACAGATCAGCAGCAACATGAAACAGATCAGCAGCAACATGAAACAGATCAGCAGCAATATATTGAGATTTTCTCTTGTTCACTCCGCTGACATATAACTACTCAGCTAGACACCCCAGCTGCCATATAGTGTAGTGAAGTTTGTGGACCACATAGCAGCAGTGGGACACATAAAATCAATGATGAGTCCAAATACAGAGAGGAGGTGGAACACCTGCTGCAGTGATGCAGAGAGAATAATCTCTGCATCACTGTGAAGAAGACCAAGGAGATGGTGGTGTGTTTCAGAAGGGACAAGGATCCTCTTCATCCCCTACACATTGGAAGAGCAGTTGTGGAGGTGGTCTCCTGCTACAGGTAACTGGGAGTGCATATGTCTAGTGACCTCACTTGGAGAGCCAACACTTTCTGTCTGGTCAAGGAGGCCCACCAGCTTCTCTCTTCCTCAGGAAGCTGCAGAGAGCTGGACTTGGAGCTCTGTCCTGAGGAGTTTCTGTCACTGTGTGGTGAAGAGCATTCTCTGCAACGGTATCACTGGTGGAGAGCGTTCTCTGCAACTGCATCACTGTGTGGTGAAGAGCATTCTCTGCAACGGCATCACTGTGTGGTGGAGAGCGTTCTCTGCAACTGCATCACTGTGTGGTGGAGAGCGTTCTCTGCAACTGCATCACTGTGTGGTGGAGAGCGTTCTCTGCAACTGCATCACTGTGTGGTGGAGAGCGTTCTCTGCAACTGCATCACTGTGTGGTGGAGAGCGTTCTCTGCAACTGCATCACTGTGTGGTGGAGAGCGTTCTCTGCAACTGCATCACTGTGTGGTGGAGAGCGTTCTCTGCAACTGCATCACTGTGTGGTGAAGAGCGTTCTCTGCAACTGCATCACTGTGTGGTGGAGAGCGTTCTCTGCAACTGCATCACTGTGTGGTGGAGAGCGTTCTCTGCAACTGCATCACTGTGTGGTGAAGAGCGTTCTCTGCAACTGCATCACTGTGTGGTGGAGAGCGTTCTCTGCAACTGCATCACTGTGTGGTGGAGAGCGTTCTCTGCAACTGCATCACTGTGTGGTGGAGAGCGTTCTCTGCAACTGCATCACTGTGTGGTGAAGAGCGTTCTCTGCAACTGCATCACTGTGTGGTGGAGAGCGTTCTCTGCAACTGCATCACTGTGTGGTGGAGAGCGTTCTCTGCAACTGCATCACTGTGTGGTGAAGAGCGTTCTCTGCAACTGCATCACTGTGTGGTGAAGAGCGTTCTCTGCAACTGCATCACTGTGTGGTGAAGAGCGTTCTCTGCAACTGCATCACTGTGTGGTGGAGAGCGTTCTCTGCAACTGCATCACTGTGTGGTGAAGAGCGTTCTCTGCAACTGCATCACTGTGTGGTGGAGAGCGTTCTCTGCAACTGCATCACTGTGTGGTGGAGAGCGTTCTCTGCAACTGCATCACTGTGTGGTGGAGAGCGTTCTCTGCAACTGCATCACTGTGTGGTGGAGAGCGTTCTCTGCAACTGCATCACTGTGTGGTGGAGAGCGTTCTCTGCAACTGCATCACTGTGTGGTGAAGAGCGTTCTCTGCAACTGCATCACTGTGTGGTGGAGAGCGTTCTCTGCAACTGCATCACTGTGTGGTGGAGAGCGTTCTCTGCAACTGCATCACTGTGTGGTGGAGAGCGTTCTCTGCAACTGCATCACTGTGTGGTGGAGAGCGTTCTCTGCAACTGCATCACTGTGTGGTGGAGAGCGTTCTCTGCAACTGCATCACTGTGTGGTGGAGAGCGTTCTCTGCAACTGCATCACTGTGTGGTGGAGAGCGTTCTCTGCAACTGCATCACTGTGTGGTGGAGAGCGTTCTCTGCAACTGCATCACTGTGTGGTGGAGAGCGTTCTCTGCAACTGCATCACTGTGTGGTGAAGAGCGTTCTCTGCAACTGCATCACTGTGTGGTGAAGAGCGTTCTCTGCAACTGCATCACTGTGTGGTGAAGAGCGTTCTCTGCAACTGCATCACTGTGTGGTGGAGAGCGTTCTCTGCAACTGCATCACTGTGTGGTGAAGAGCGTTCTCTGCAACTGCATCACTGTGTGGTGGAGAGCGTTCTCTGCAACTGCATCACTGTGTGGTGAAGAGCGTTCTCTGCAACTGCATCACTGTGTGGTGGAGAGCGTTCTCTGCAACTGCATCACTGTGTGGTGGAGAGCGTTCTCTGCAACTGCATCACTGTGTGGTGAAGAGCGTTCTCTGCAACTGCATCACTGTGTGGTGAAGAGCGTTCTCTGCAACTGCATCACTGTGTGGTGGAGAGCGTTCTCTGCAACTGCATCACTGTGTGGTGGAGAGCGTTCTCTGCAACTGCATCACTGTGTGGTGAAGAGCGTTCTCTGCAACTGCATCACTGTGTGGTGAAGAGCGTTCTCTGCAACTGCATCACTGTGTGGTGGAGAGCGTTCTCTGCAACTGCATCACTGTGTGGTGGAGAGCGTTCTCTGCAACTGCATCACTGTGTGGTGGAGAGCGTTCTCTGCAACTGCATCACTGTGTGGTGGAGAGCGTTCTCTGCAACTGCATCACTGTGTGGTGGAGAGCGTTCTCTGCAACTGCATCACTGTGTGGTGAAGAGCGTTCTCTGCAACTGCATCACTGTGTGGTGAAGAGCGTTCTCTGCAACTGCATCACTGTGTGGTGGAGAGCGTTCTCTGCAACTGCATCACTGTGTGGTGAAGAGCGTTCTCTGCAACTGCATCACTGTGTGGTGGAGAGCGTTCTCTGCAACTGCATCACTGTGTGGTGAAGAGCGTTCTCTGCAACTGCATCACTGTGTGGTGGAGAGCGTTCTCTGCAACTGCATCACTGTGTGGTGGAGAGCGTTCTCTGCAACTGCATCACTGTGTGGTGAAGAGCGTTCTCTGCAACTGCATCACTGTGTGGTGGAGAGCGTTCTCTGCAACTGCATCACTGTGTGGTGGAGAGCGTTCTCTGCAACTGCATCACTGTGTGGTGAAGAGCGTTCTCTGCAACTGCATCACTGTGTGGTGGAGAGCGTTCTCTGCAACTGCATCACTGTGTGGTGAAGAGCGTTCTCTGCAACTGCATCACTGTGTGGTGAAGAGCGTTCTCTGCAACTGCATCACTGTGTGGTGAAGAGCGTTCTCTGCAACTGCATCACTGTGTGGTGGAGAGCGTTCTCTGCAACTGCATCACTGTGTGGTGGAGAGCGTTCTCTGCAACTGCATCACTGTGTGGTGGAGAGCATTCTCTGCAACTGCATCACTGTGTGGTGGAGACAGGGGTTAAAGACCTCCGGCCCCCGGCCGGATTTCCGGCTTTTGAACGGTCCACCTCAATTTAACTTTGATTGATGGACAGCAATTACATCCAATCACATTGAAGCTCACGTTGTTTACTAACTGGAAGGCGGGACTTATAAAAGCAAGCAAGTGTGTATGCGGCTGCAGCGAGGGTTACTTGAATCATTGCGGAGTTCGTCACACCGCCGGGACAAAATATAGTTTTAGAAACAAGTGGTGCTTTGCCTCATCCGAAACAGCAGGTAATTTTTCCTTAAGTGTCCGGCGCGCGCCTCCTCTGACTGGTACAGCTACGTGGGTCAAATGAGCGACCGGAAAAAGAGAGACGAAGAAACCGTGGTAAAGTTAGTTTTAATTTAGACGTTGGAGCTCCGTGTCTTCAGTTGCTCTCGTCAGTCCGCTTCATGGAGTCTGATTTCGGGCAGCCGCGCTGAAGTCTGCCCCTGCTCGGAGACGTCCAACTTAAAACTAACTTTACCGTGGTGACGAAGAAGAGCGGGTGTCCGTTCATGTGTTTCAGAGTTATGATCAATAATCCACTCGACGTCTTTTATCTGAATAATAACGTCAAATCTCAAGCGCGTTAAAAGAAGCTGCAGCGCCCCCCCCTGCCCCACCACCACACACGGTGAACACATAAACACTTTTTAAAAACTTAGAGTAAAATAAATATTTTGTCAATAAATAAAAAAATAATGTAGAGCTTTTAAACAAAAACCCTACAAGCATTAAAATAAAAATCATCTAAATTAGATATATTTATTTGAGGCTGACAGTTTAATTAAGAAGGTTGATTTTCCCTCTGAGGAACATGAATAAATAAAGTTAAAGGGCCTAAAACCATCTAATTCAAATAAAATAATAAAGTCTGTAGTTAAATAAAACTGTTTTTTGAGTTGCATGCATTCAGCTGGGAGCTGCAAGATAAAGAATAAAGATCAATTCATTATGAAATAATTCTTTATTAGATTACTGCATTTTTTATTTTATTTTTTTTTGCTGCAGGGCAGTTCTCTGGGGCACATATATTACATTAAGTTCAGATACATTGAAACCTCATGTAAGTCATTGTTACTTGAAGCTGAATTGTTTAAAAACAGTTATTTGCACTTTTCAGAGAGCATTGTTAATAAACGTTGGTAAAATGTTACGATTTTATTTGATCAACAACACAAAAAAGTTTCAGGCTCAGGATTTTTTTTCACTTTAAGCCCTGGGTGGAGAGCGTTCTCTGCAACTGCATCACTGTGTGGTGGAGAGCGTTCTCTGCAACTGCATCACTGTGTGGTGAAGAGCGTTCTCTGCACCTGCATCACTGTGTGGTGGAGAGCGTTCTCTGCAACTGCATCACTGTGTGGTGGAGAGCGTTCTCTGCAACTGCATCACTGTGTGGTGAAGAGCGTTCTCTGCAACTGCATCACTGTGTGGTGGAGAGCGTTCTCTGCAACTGCATCACTGTGTGGTGGAGAGCGTTCTCTGCAACTGCATCACTGTGTGGTGAAGAGCGTTCTCTGCAACTGCATCACTGTGTGGTGAAGAGCGTTCTCTGCAACTGCATCACTGTGTGGCATGGCAGTTGAACTGCTGCTGAGAGGACGGTTCTGCAGAGGTGGTTAAGACTACACAGAAGACTGTAAGGAGCAGCCTTCCCACCACCTCGGACCTCTGCACTTCACGATGCAGGGGGAGGGCGCTCCGCATCATGAAGGACTCCACTCATCCTGCACACAGTCTGTTCCAGCCCCTCCCCTCAAGCAGGTGGCTGAAGAGCATTCAGAGCAAGACCCAGGCTCAGAAACAGCTTCTTCCCTGCAGCTTTCAGACTGCTGAACTCAAACTAAACTTAATTCAGCTTCATCTTTCTTTTTAACTAATTTTATTCATTATTATATGTATTTGTACTCTTTTGTATTGATTTGAGTCTGAATTTTGTACCAGAAACGTGCAAATGTGAGGTGGTATGACAATAAGAATCCTTGAATTTTTCACAGTATTATTCTGGTTAGATATTCATGAGTCTTAACAGCCTCAGGGTAGAAGCTGTTCCTCAGTCTAGTGATTCTAATGCTCCTCAACCTCCTTCCTGAGGGGAGTGAGGCAGAAAGATGTAAAGAAATGGTAAAACAGTTGCCAGCGGCTTATGAAGACTGTTTTGGAGAAAATAATTTTGTAAGCCAAGCTCACAAAAATAAGAGATAATATTTTAAATGTTGGCCGCACGGCTCTCTGGTCACACTCATTTACCGAGACTGCAGATTAAAATTAACAGATCTTCTCAAAATTTGGAGTCTCGTACTAGTCTTCACCATGGTAACCACAACCTACCTGTGTCTGTCACTCCCTGACAGCACTTAAGAAAACAGGAGGTCAGAAATGGTAGAAATAAAGACAAGTCAGTGTAAAAACTATAAATTGAAAATAATTTGGAGCTCCTAAAAAACTCTGTTTCTTTCTTGTTGGCATCAAAAGCAAGGACTGCTTTTCATCAGTTGAATTTGTGGCCATTGAAGGCCTTTCTTAAAGAGGAACTAAACCCAAAATTAACTTTTTTTTTAGCTGATAAACTCCCTAGAATGTGTTCAACATGTTATCTAGCACTATGGCTGTGTTTAGTTTCATATAATTGTGCATATCTGTGTAAATCGGCTAATTGGCAATATTTGGTCTAAAAATGTGTTTACGGTAGTCCTTTGGGTTGAACAGAGGTTATTGCACCTTAATTTTCATATTGGTCAGGACTGTTCACTCTGATGTGTCTTGTACACTCTGATGTCACAAAGGTGGTTCAAGCAGAGCCAATCCCCTGCAGAGATGAGAAGTGCATACCTTATATGGAAGTGCTGCATTTCACTCCTGACAAGCGGTTTTATTTTTCTTTTCATTTTCATTTTTTTAGGCCTTTGGTTTTGGATGGAATGGGTGGAATAGATAAATACATCTACATGTTTATTCTTTGTTGTTGCTTGGTGTATGTTGTTGGCTAGAGGTTTAATTTGTTTTAGGTTGTTGCAGGTGGAGGCGTGAACAAAAGCACAACTCTACCTCCACCCTTCCTTGTCTCTCGACACGCCCATTTTCAGGGAGATTTTGGAAGGAGGAGTTACCGATCCACAGGGTGTGGAGTTGCTCTTTAAGAGAACGTAGCAACAAGTGGGTGTGTGGGTGTGTGTATGGGGGGGGGTGTAAGAACAGATAAGTACCACTGAAATCACAAATGCAACCCTGTAGGATACTGTAGGTCAAGTTTGTTGTTTATGACCTGTTTCTTGCTGCCCACCTGGTTTCCCCTTTAGGAAAATAAAGGGGCAGATATACTGTAATAAGATTTTTTCTTCTTTCTGCTACCTTTCATTTTTATAATTTGTATGTTACCGTTCATGGGATTGCTTTGTATTGTATTTTAAAAATGAACAAATTTTCTAGGAAAAAAAAAAAGGTTTCATTGAACTGTGCAGTCCTGCAGTTGTTGACTGAGACAAACCAGGTCCATAATAAATGTGTGTTTGTCTCGTCTTTAGGAAACACAAAGGACAATCTCTCGTCTGTGATGAATCTGTCTACAGTGAGGGCTCAGGTAACACAACAAGTTTTGTAATCATCTGCATTGAGTGGTAATTATTAACTGGTTATATTCAACGTGGAACAAAAAGTAATAAAAATCGTTTTGGGACGATGATGTTTTTGTTGTTACAATACTTTTTGGGCTGTTTTTTGTCCCCTAAATGGTGTCACATTTGTTAGGAAAATGTATTTGTGGGTTGTGCCCATGAAAAACTTGACAATTCATCTCTTCCATTACCAAAGAGTTTATTCTGCTGTTGTCTCTTGTTCTGAGCTCCTGATACTCCGGGGGCCCTGTTGTCAGCAGAGCATGGACCCTGCTACAACCATCAGCTGTTGTCTGCTTCAAACATTTCACTGATCTGGATAGACTCAGAGCCGTCGACCACTTCATCTGGTGTTCTGCAGAAAAGTTTCAGTGTTTGTTTGGACTGAGCTCTGGTATCATCAGATTACTATTACTATTACATTTAAAATAATACTTTTATTATTTAGCACATAATTTTGATTTGTTTATTTGGTTCCATAAGAAATATTTGGTAGGTCATTAAACAATGTCCAGTTGTGCATTTGTTTGTGGTCACCAGCAGTGGGCGCTGTTTCTGCTGTGAGAATGGGTCCTCTGAGGCTCCTTGTATCATTAATCCTCTTAGCTCCTTCCTGAAGCCATCTGCCTTCGCCTGACCCACACTGCACACCTCAACAGTTTCCACATGTACAAGATGTATGATACTCAGTGGGATGAAGACACTGATGATGACAAGACGTCTCTCAACTCCTCCTTTTGGTCTGATGGTGAAGGTGGAGAAGAAGAAGAAGAAGAGGAGGATGAGGTCACCCCTCCGTTCGGTGCGCTTCAGGGGATTTCAGAGGAGAAACCCCAGGAACTGAACAGCCAGATGAGCTTTACTGGAGACGTTCTGGAAGGAAGCAGCAACCATGAAGTTAGCAGTTGTGGTAGTCCAGCACCGAGCCTGATGACCTCTGGATATGGCACACTTAGAGCGGAGGAACAGGAAGTAGGGGACCACAGGGACAGCCACACTATAACTGACAGCCGAGCAGACTTGTCTGAGACTAAAGATGATGATGACGAGGACCGTCCGTCATTCTGCAGCTCTGGCCAGTTTCACTCTGAAGAAGCTCCACACGAGCCAGATGTAAGTGAGTCTTCAGTGTGTCCGACAGAGAGCAACACACTTGTTGTTGTTGACACAGTGCGCTGTGGAAGTGACGCTCTGGAACAGATCAACATCTCTGACACAAAACCAGAAAGAAAGGATGAAGAGCAGACAGAAGAGGAGGAACATCGGTATGAAGTGACAAAGTCAACATCAGCAGAACATCATTTGCACATTGATGCTAGTCGGGACTCATGGGGTCAGACTGGTGTAGAAGAAGGGACAGATGGAACAGAGTGTGACAAACAAGAGGAGCTGCAGACCCCCCTCACTGAGCAGAGTGTCACACAGGACAGACATGATGATGATGAGGACGCCTCGAGAAACAAAAGCATCTCATCCACAGACTCCACACTGGAGTTCAGCTGGATGACCCATGGAAAGATGGAGGTGGACCGGCAAGAAAACCTGAGGCACGGGAAAGGTAGAGTTCCTGAGTGTAGATTTAAAATGAGCTCTGTGTCTCCCTGTTTTACATGGAGCGATCGTTGACAGGACTGATGAGCTAATGGCTAGTCTGAGTGGGGTCAAGAGCAGAGTGGATTGATGTGTCCGCTCTCTTCTTCAAACTGTTAGTGTTTCATGTCGTCTTCATAAATGTGGTGAAACTCCTGCTGTTGCTTTAGGCCAGGAACAGGCTGCGACAGATGGAGAGTTCAAACGATGAGTGGAAAAAGCAACTTTTCCACTCAGTTTCTCTTAATGGTCAGTGCCTGCGACCAAGTGACCCAACACGCTGTATGTTCGTGTTATGAAAACTATTTAATTCACAATGTGAGTAACTGTGTACTGCAAACCTGACAGTGGTGTGAATAATATTTACATGAACTGCTGTGACATTCTGCTGCTTGGTGGTGGTCTAAAACAGCAGGAATCCCCTTTAGGCTTGTTTGGACCAGCCATTAGCCACCAGTACTGTCAAACTGGGACATCTTTTCCAGTACATTCCACTTTGAATTGTCTCAAAGAAACCTTTAACATTTTGGACATTTTTACAGAGTTGAACAGCGATGCATTACAGTTGTGGGGTGCTGGATGTTATTTTTATTTCTGATTCCTCCATGTTTCAAGTTACCGTACGTTCTTAATGCGACAGGTCCTGTTTGCAGGAATATTCTGTAAATGTTATCTCAGAGTAAAGTCAAGGATCATTTGATGCTTAGTGCTCTCAGCTTCTGTGTGGAAACATGATCATTCTTACATCCAGATGTAAAATGCTCAGCTTGTTAGTAATCTTGAACTGTCTAAATGACACTAAAGTCTGGTTCAAACTAAATTTTCTGAATTTAAATGAAAATAAAAGTTATCATGGTAAATGTAACACCCCTGACACTCTTGGATTCAATTCAGTTTATTTGTATACAGTAGTGCCAAATCACAACAAAGTTGTCTCAGGGCTTCACACAGCCACTCCACTGTCAGGAACCTGGGAGTTATTTTTTATAGTACTTTTATAATTAGACAAACAGATAAATGCAGTTGTGTTTCTTCCAACTAAAGGCTGGTTTATACTTCTTGTCTCACGTCTTTTACCCCCCGTTGAGTGAAAAGTTGCGCAAATTCCATCTGCACTCCCCCGGTGACAGCTGTCTTATACATGGCTCCCAGTCAGCACTGCGAGACGCGGAGGATGCGGCTCGGAGCGTGTGATTGGTTCAAAGTTTGTGGGCGTTTTTTGTTTGGATGTGACAATATATGGTGTATCACACCGCTACTCTTCCAGAAGCCGGTTTTTGTTTTTGCTTTGACATGGATAGTTTTGCCGTGCGTCTCTGCGGGGGTGGAGAGAGCTTGGAGACCACACACTTTGCGCATTCCCCCCAACACACACACACACACACCAATACATATGTATATTTATACTGTATATATATAGATTTACAAACACGCGCGCGCACACAGGAGCTAAAGCATGCGCGTGTAAAGTTGACAAAATGAAAAGCTTCGCGCAGCTTTTAAAACAAAGAAAACTCCGCTGTTATGCGTAAAAATGCGCGTTTAAAGCGAGCGGAGACCCCCCCGCATGGTCCTGAGGAGAGAAACTCGCCGACGTATGCAGTGGAAGGGAAGAGGGAGGGATTTACTATAATGTATCCCTCACATCTTTCCAAGTATAAACACTCAATGCGGTCGGTGACACACACGCAATTACGTCATCGCTGGGTTCACTCAACGGGGGGTAAAAGACGTGAGACAAGAAGTATAAACCAGCCTTAAGACTCATTGTCAAGGTGAAGTCTTGTCTCCCTTTCAGAGACCTTGAAAAGGTGATTCACGCTTTAATTACCTCTTGTTTGTACTATTGTAATTCATTGTACTGTATGTTGGTTTAGTCAAATCATCTTTGCATCGCTTACAATCCAGAACCAACAGCTCGTCTTTTCAAAGCAACTAAAAAACATGAACACAGAACCCCTGTCCTGACTTCTCTCCACTGGCTCCCTGTCCACTTCTATGATTTTATTGCTCGTTTTTAAAATCTTAAAAGGTCTGGTCCCATCTTATTTATGTGATCTTATTAACATCTACACACCAGTAAGAGCACTCCAGTCTAGTACTCGAGACCGGTCTTGGTCTTGAGACTGGCCTCAAGACCAAGACCGGTCTCAAGACCACTTTTTGATGGTCTTGTCTTGGACTCGAATGCATTTGTTCTCAGACTTTGAGGACTTGTGATTTTATTTCAAGACCAGTCAAGATCACAACTGTGGAAATATCACTAAACTGCCAGAATATTGTCCAGTTTATTTGTCAACATCTTTGCTTTATTTGATGCAAAACGTACTGGTTCAAATCCAAGAAAGAACTTGACTCATTGCTAAATACATGGTTTTGTTACCGCTGTCACGACTACCACCTTTCACTCACATGCGTAGTTTGGGTGGTTTACAGCCAATTGGGCAGTTTTCATTCAGATTTTGCTGGGAACTCTGGGAAAATTTTAGTTGAATTGTTGCATTTTGCCACATCTTGTTAAATTACCTTGGCTTGTGATGTGTGTTCATGTTCAAACAGTAAATATACTGTAACAATATATTGATTGGGTGGATTTTTGTGTGATGTGGCAGTTTTTAACAGATTTTTGGGCTGGAAAACTACTCTATCTGGCAACAATGGCAAGAAAGTGAGAAGTGCTTTTATGGGTGTGGGAGAAGATGTTTGTCATATCATCAGTTATAAAATTTGGCTATTTAAATCACAAAGAATATATTTGTAAGTAATATCCATTAATGTAAATTTTAGGTGTACAGTATATGTACTTTATTGAACCCACTGTGCAACTACATGGTTATCCTTGGTGTTGAGTTCAGACGTGCAGTTTTTTAAGACTTGTCATGTGAAGAAACGGCTTCCACTTTAACACTTGTGTCATTTTATTGTTGAATCACATGAAGTTAGGCCACTGAATGTCTGATTTAGTTGATATAGCTTTGAAATTTTATAAAAGCTGATACATTCATTCAAAAGCAAACTTAAAGTTGCAGTACAGTATGTAACTTTTGTTTAAAAAAATTGTATAATAAAATGTTATATTTTATTTATTTTATTTGAGGTCTTGGGCTTGACTTGGTCTTGAACACAACACTATACCAACCAGTTGCTCTTAGATGTCACCAGATCCAAACTGCAGTCCAGAGGTGATGGGGCTCAGCGGCTGTTCCAGAACTGTGGACCAGTTGACCTGAGACCGCTCACACTTTTAAATCTTTGCTCTCGGGTCTCATCTTTGTTCCTTGACATTTGATCCGTGCAGAGTCTGAGAACAAGTTAGAGCTGATTTTTGTTGTATTTTATTGTTAACTTGATGTTTTCTGAGTGTCACAAGATGTATTTTTATTTTTACTCTTTTTAATCTGGTTTAAGTTTAAATCACTTTGGACAGTTTTTGTTGTTAAGTGCTATAGAAATAAATTGACATGGTGTATGTTTGTAGATGTGGCGAGCTGTTTGGAAGAGCAAATGGCAGAACTGGACTTATCCACAGCAGCTCAGAAGGACTTTGAGACAGAGAGCGAAGATGATACTGGTCAGAGTGAGACCCAGAGCTTCGACACTGACGGCGTCTCGTTGAGTGCCTTTGAGTCCTACACCAGAGGCATGGTGGGTAACGTAAAGCTAGGGGTTAAGAGATTCTGTCTTACTTTATGAGGCACTAAACTTGTTTTCTTTCAGACTCGATCTCAAAGTGATGGTGATGTTAGACCCAAGCCCAAATCCTGTAAGTCGTCAGAAACCCAAGAGTTTCTACACAACACGTCACGTTTTTGTTCGTGTTGGCTCCATCCACTGTTCAGAACAACCACTAACAATCATCCTGACTGAGAGCACACACCCCAGCAATGAAATGTGCACCCCAAAATGTTACTGTATACACACACACACACACTCACACACACACACACACACACACACACACACACTGCTGTGTCGTGACAGATCGGCAGATGTTGCCATAAAAATGACAATACTGTATCATGCATCTGAACTCTTATTGTTGACATTCAAGTAGTTCAGTAGTAGACATTCAGTAGTAGACTGCTGTCGTGAATAATTTATTATTGTGAATAAAATATGGTAAATGGACTGTACTTCTATATCTACTTTCTATCTTATCAAGACACTCAAAGCTCTTTACACAACAAACTGGGTCTCATGTATTCATTCATAAAGCACTCTACTACAAACCGGATTCCAAAAAAAGTTGGGACACTAAACAAATTGTGAATAAAAACTGAATGCAATGATGTGGAGGTGCCAACATCTAATATTTTATTCAGAATAGAACACAAATCACAGATCAAAAGTTTAAACTGAGAGAATGTATCATTTTAAGGGAAAAATATGTTGTTTCAAAATTTCATGTCAACAAATCCCAAAAAAGTTGGGACAAGTCCATTTTTACCACTGTGTGGCATCCCCCCTTCTTCTTACAACACTCAACAGACGTCTGGGGACAGAGGAGACCAGTTTCTCAAGTTTAGAAATAGGAATGCTCTACATTCATGTCTAATACAGGCCTCTAACTGTTCAATCGTCTTGGGCCTTCTTTGTTGCACCTTCCTCTTTATGATGCACCAAATGTTCTCTATAGGTGAAAGATCTGGACTGCAGGCTGGACATTTCAGTACCGGATCCTTCTCCTACGTAGCCATGATGTTGTGATTGCTGCAGAATGTGGTCTGGCATTATCTTGTTGAAAAATGCAGGGTCTTCCCTGAAAGAGATGACGTCTAGATGGAGCATATGTTGTTCTAGAACCTGAACATAGTTCTCTGCATTAATGGTGCCTTTCCAGACATGCAAGCTGCCCATGCCACAAGCGCTCATGCAACCCCATACCATCAGTGATGCAGGCTTCTGAACGGAGCGTTGATAACAACTTGGGCTATCCTTGTCCTCTCTGGTCCGGATGACATGGCGTCCCAGTGTTCCATAAAGAACTTCAAATCGTGACTCATCTGACACAGAACAGTCTTCCATTTTGCCACACTCCATTTTAAATGTCCCACTCCCCTCAGGACGGAGGTTGAGGAGCATCAAATGTAGAACCACTAGACTGAGGAACAGCTTCTACCCTGAGGCTGTTAGACTCATGAATAAATAAAAAAATAAAATAAAAAATAAACACTGCAAAATATCACATCATGCTGATGCTGATCTGTTTTCTTGTTGCTGTGTTCATCTGTGACCATCTGCTCATACAAACTCATGTTCGTGCTGCTGTTTATTCCCACTATATTAGGCTTAGTGTATTACTAGTTGATGCTTTTCTTAGTTAGTTCTAGATGTTATTACTGTTTTTCTCTTTCATTGTTGTTGGATGTAACTGGGACCTCGTGTACATAATCTCGTTTTCATCTCATGTACCACATGCGGTGCAAATGACAATAAAGACTCTCTGACTCTCTCTAAATGACCCCTGGCCCAGTGCAAACGTCTGAGCTTGTGGAGCTTGCTTAGAAATGGCTTCCTCTTTGCACTGTAGAGTTTCAGCTGGCAACGGTGGATTGTGTTCACTGACAATGCTTTCTGGAAGTATTCCTGAGCCCATTCTGTTATTTCCTTGACAGTGGCATTCCTGTTTGAGGTGCAGTGACGTTTAAGGGCCCGGAGATCACGAGCATCCAGTAGAGTTTTACGGCCTTGACCCTTACGCACAGCGATTGTTCCAGATTCTCTGAATCTTTTGATGATGTTATGCACGGTTGATGATGATAACTTAAAAGTCTTTGCTATTTTACGCTGGGTAACACCATTCTGGTATTGCTGCACTATCTTTCTGTGCAACAATGGTGGAATTGGTGATCCTCTTACCATCTTGGCTTCTGAGAGACACTGACACTCTGAGAAGCTCTTTTTATACCCAATCATGTTGTCAATTGACCTAATTAGTGTTAATTGGTCTTCCAGCTGTTCGTTATATGCTCAATTTCCTTTTTCCAGCCACTTATTGCTACTTGTCCCAACTTTTTTGGGATTTGTTGACACTGTGAAATTTTGAATCAACATATTTTTCCTTTAAAATGTTACATTTACTCAGATTAAACTTTTGATCTGTCATCTATGTTCTATTACGAATAAAATATTGACATTTGCCATCTCCACATCATTGCATTCAGTTTTTATTCACAATTTGTTTAGTGTCCCAACTTTTTGGAATCCGGTTTGTAGATCTCTACAAAGATAATTGAACAAATCATTCTAAAGAGTAAGAGACTAATCAGTGCTTTAGATCACATTCACACACCGATGGGACACACATCGGAGGCAATGAGGGGTTCAGTGTCTTGCCCAGGGACACTTCAGCATGATACTGCTAGTGGAATTGAACCCCCAACTCATTGGAAGATGACTGCTCTAACCACTCAGCCACAGCTGCCCCAAAGATGTTTTACATTTGCAAATCATGGTATTCTACTTTTATATTTCTTTTTTACACGACAGCCAAACTCTTTCAGGACTGGGATTGTAAAAAAAA
The DNA here is from genome assembly GCA_038048925.1 of Garcialebias charrua. Taxonomy (NCBI): domain Eukaryota; kingdom Metazoa; phylum Chordata; class Actinopteri; order Cyprinodontiformes; family Rivulidae; genus Garcialebias; species Garcialebias charrua. The sequence continues at coordinate 27,137 of JBBPBX010020516.1, read as the reverse complement.
ATCTTCAAACTGTTGAAGCTATCTGACCCAAAATTTGCTTCCCTCATATTAAAAAAAATGCACATTTTTATTTTCAGAACATATTATGTATTACACTCCTCTAAAAGAAATGTTGTTTATCTCGTCACTTAAATATGTTTCTGATCAACCAAATGACTTTGTTTCAGTCATCCGACCAGTGATGAGTCAACCGACTATAAAGAAGACTGACCCAGTGGCCAAGTAAGCAAAATACTTCACGATTTGCTAACATCTGGAATAACGTTCTTGGGAAGTGGCAGAATGTGAAATGTCTACTGATATCCACAGAAGTAGTTATCCTTGTCGGCATCGAGTGAGCTTAGTCAGAGGTCAAGAAGATTGAAACAAGTCGTCAGACAAGTCAAATCTAACTGGTGTGTTACGCTGGATCAGCGGTCAGAGCTCTGTGCTCTACTACCACTATCTATATTTTAATTGCCACATTTTCAAACCATTAATGGTCAAATTAATTTACATGGAGAAGATGTTTAAAGGCCTGATAAATGGTTTTATTTAGTTTTAGGATCTTTTTACTTTAGGCCTAAAGTCTTCTGCTCTACTGTGACACCTAGTGGTGCTTTGATGTCATTGTTGGTTTTTCAGTTTATCCATTTGTACCGTACTGGTACTTTTCTTTGTGTCTGCAGATACTTCCAGTACAAGCAGATCTGGGACATGTTTAAACTTCCTGGGGAGAGTGACAGGAATGCTCTTCGCTGGGAGATAAAGGTGCAGAAGCATGTCTGGCTCCAGAAAGACCGTTTCGTTAGTGACATAACTTCAAAAAACGTTCAGTACAAAAACAACTGGACTTTATTTGTAACAGAAGACGTTTCGCTCTTCGTCCGAGGAGCTTTCTCAATTCAAAGAGCAGAGAGTGTGGGGCTCAGGTTCTGCTCTTTGAGTTGAGAAAGCTCCTCGGATGAAGAGCGAAACGTCTTCTGTTACAAATAGTCCAGTTTTTTTTTAAAAGGGGACCACACATGCAAAATTCACTTTTTAATGTTTTTTTACTAAACTTTGGGTATTTACTTCATAAAAAAACAGTCCTTGTGCCAAAAAAATGCATCCAGTGGTTTATTTACTCTAAGTAGATTTATTTATCTTTGATAAATACACCAGGATTCACACTTCCTGCAGATATTGACGTCACAAGCCGCAGCCAAGCCGCAGCCAATCAGATCAAACCTGAGTCCAGCCCCTCACCTAGCAACCCCTGGTTAGGCTCAACCCACTTCTGTATTAAACACATGACTGTTGTTTTTCATGATTTCATCTCATCTTTTGTTTATATGTTCTTAATTTCATGTGTACAGCACTTTGTTGCAGCTGTGTTTTTTTTAAATGGCTTTATAAATAAAGTATAATTGTTATTTTTATGTTTTAGTTCAATTTTTAGTGTATTTGCGATCGCTGCCAACGCGCAGCCGGCAAAAATTAAACGAGCGGACCGCCGGCGTAAGGACCGGTTGCGACGGGACCCTCTTCCGGCGCGATGGAGCGGAGCTTCAACTGTACAGCCTCGCAGCAGCCTCGCAGCAGGCTCGCAGCAAAAGGACCTTCTCCTTACAGATTAATTTACGGGAGACACTTGGTGAACTTTGTGTTGTCTTCACTGGAACAGCGATAACTCCAAAATCTCCGCGTGCAACGAGCGGAGCTGGCGAAAACCGGAAGAGGAACAAGCTAACATTAGCTTCGGATTCGGCAGGTCTCATGCTAAAAGGAGCAGCAAACTGCGGCGCGCTCAGACGGGTTTCGGTAAGTTATCTTAAGCTAGCACTAACAGTAAGTCAAATGAGTAATAAAAAAGGAGCTAATTTTAAAACAACAACACATTACAGATACTGGCTGTTACAGAGGGCGTAAACAGATCTTTGAAGGGCGTGGACTTCAAGAAACCGGTCGTTCAAAACGAAAGTTAAAAATGGCAGAATTAAAAAGGGTATAATTGATTATCTAAGAATTATTTTGTGTATTAAAATGAATTAATATTGTCAAGATAGCACACAGAAATAACATAAAAATTTTAAATACCTATATGTGGTCTCCTTTAAGTTATCATATCCTGATGACTGAGAATCTTCACCAGCTTAGTGACATAACGTTTCTCCAGCTTTGATTAATTCCGATGTTAAACGCTGTGGCTAAACGGCAACATTTTAAACATGATTTAATGTCCTGATGCATGCTCAATAATCCATAATGATTTAATGTCTTATTTTGTCCGATTGTTCGCAGGAAAGACTCGCATATCAGCCTCCTCCTGTAAGTATTTCTCTAGATTTTGCTCTTTTTATAGTTCTTAGATTTATTTTATTCACCTTTAAGGAAGTTTGTAAAAACGTGGTGAGCAGTTTAATTAAAAAACCTTGAATATTGTTGAGTGGTTCAGTTTGGCCCTTCTGTCAGAGTGGGTCTGTTTGGACCATGAAACATGTACAACTGGACCTTGAACAGTGCTGATGCATCTGAGCTGATATTTAAAGGAAATGTGAGAATATTTCTTTTTTTAATTTTAAGACTAGGGTTTTGTTCATGGACCTATCTTCTGCCTTTAACACTGGGAATATTAATAACCTGCTGCAACATCTGTCAGATGTTCCGGTTCATTTAAGCTTGATTTGATGGATTCAGTGCTTTTCATCAGACGGACGACAACAAAGTGTTTTTAAATGGTTTTAAAGGTCCACTGACATGAATTTTTTACTATTCATAAAATTGCTCAAAATTTATATATTTTATCATTTAAATATGTTTATTTTTGCAAACAAAATGATAAATCACTTTAATTTTGCTTTAAAAGTGATTTTGAACTTGAAGCCATGTTTAATCATGGGAAATCCGATTACACTCGAATGCACCATCTGTGACGTAACACTGGGCAGAGGGCTCTGGTCTCTTTAATAGCAGACAATTTAAAACTGGACGAATTTATCAATCTATGTGAAGATTTGAGCTATTTGTCTTCATTTTGGGAAGCAGAAAATAGTTTGGGTGATGGAACAAGAAACAACAGGATCTAATTTAGGTCTGATGCTGTATCAGACTTACCTTCATGTGGAGCTGCTCATACCTGCGCACTGTGACAAGCCCAGAGCTCTGCCCGGTGTTACATCACAGATGGTGCGTTCGGGTGTAATCGGATTTCCCATGATTAAACACGGCTTGAAGTTCAAAATCACTTTTAAAGCAAAATTAAAGTGATTTATCATTTTGTTTGCATAAAGGAACATAATTAAATGATAAAATATATATATTTTGAGCAATTTTATGAATAGTAAAAAAATCATGTCAGTGGACCTTTAAGTCAAAGTGATCTTAAACACTGGACTTCCCCAAGGATGTGTTTTATCTCCCATTCTCTTCTGTATTTACACAAACTATGTCATACAGTAGTGAAGGAATGGCCCTCTTTAAGTATGCAGATGGCTCTGGTGGCACACCGGACCTGATGCTCTGTCTCGCTGTGAGCAGACAGTCCACGGTCTGCTCACCACGTTAACTCACTGGAGCTGAACATCTCAAAAACTAAGGGACTGTGCTGTGGGGGTCGAGCCCAAACACCAGAACCTTTGTTTAAACCACTGACCATCCACAGACAGCAGGTTGATGCTTTTAAGTGCCTTGGCACAGAGATAGACACAAACATGTCGTCACAGCACATTGACTCAATTTATAAGAAGGCCCAACAACGTGTTTACCTGCTGAGGAAACTAAAGACCTGTCATGTCAGCAGGAGCACTAGAAGTCTCTGGTCGAGTCCATTTTCACTTTTAAGATTTCATCCTGGTTCAACCTCATCAATGTAAAACAGAAAGTCAAATTAATCAATCAAGTGCAATAACTGGCTCACCTCAGTCTCCCTGTCAGACATCTACAGCTGGTCAGTGATCCAGAAAACCACCCTGATCACTGAGGACCCATCACATCCACTGCTTCCAGATGCTTCCATCAAACAGATGTTACAGAGTCCCGCTGGCCAGGAAGAATATTTATAAGAAATCATTTGCACCATCTGCAGTAATGTTCTTAAACAATGGTGGTGATAATGTGGTTCTGACTGTTGGTTCTTGTGCATGTATGATGAATGTGGACTGTGTCAGGAGAATTTCTACCACAATTGTGGTGGACAGAAGTTTCATCTTATCTTTAATCTCAGGATATTAAGTGAGCAACTAGTCAAAGTTATTGTCAGGCAGGCAAGAAAAGTTGCACGATATTTAAAATGTAAGCCGTCTGCTGTGATTAATGACTCATTTAATGTTTAGTTGAAGCAGTTCTAAGTTTGAAATTACTTTACTGCGGTTTGTGTCACATCTTTTAAAACACGTTTGCAGAACCGAGGACTCCAGTAAGTAGTTGTGACAACTCTCATGTTGACCAGGATGCCAGTCGTCCACAGCTCTGGACCGTCTGTTGTACGGCTGGTTCATTAGTAATGTTGTCAGGGAGTCGCAGTTCAGGACAGAACTTTTAGTTTTATTCTTGTACAGAACACTTTCATTTTACAGGTCAGTGTTAAATGAATTAAATGCTCTGCAGTTTGAACTTTGTGGATGCAGTGATGAAACATGTTCAATGATAGACTGATGGTCATGGATTCAAACTCCACTAAACCTTCAAATCCGCTCATTCTCAATCAGTTCATCTGGACAGTTTCTTTTTAGCAGAAACGTTTCACCCTCACTCCAGAGGGCTTCCTCAGTCAGAGTAGTCCAAAGCACACTGAAGTTAACCCACCAAATAAGCAACTTATGTGGACCAACCAGTTTGCTGTAGCTTTGGACTACTCTGACTGAGGAAGCCCTCTGGAGTGAGGGTGAAACGTTTCTGCTAAAAAGAAACTGTCCAGATGAACTGATTGAGAATGAGCGGATTTGATACCTGGACTATTGAGAATTAACTTTCTTAAACCTTCAAATGTTTTATCATTTTTGTTTTACCTTAAAAAAACAAGTCAGTTTCACCTGGTTGCACTTTTCATCTTTCATCCAAAAGACTTCATCAGTCTGAGCCCATGCATAGTGACAACAGTCAGTATCTTACCTGCTGTGGACAGTTAATCAAACTGCACCTTCTCGAAGTGGATCAATTAGTTTGCTGTGGACATCCAGAACTAGCTGTTCACATGTAAAAGAAAGACCATCAGTCTAACAATGGATCGTTAGTGCCCTGATGACCACTTGATATTCATAAAACTAGCCAGAAGCAAACCTGATGAAAGTGGTTCAGTGTCCTGATGCATGCTCAATCATCAGGTAAATTAATCCAAAAGGTTTGAATAGCAAGCAGCCATCAGGGATCGATCCATTGTTAGATTGATGGTCCTCCTTTTACCTGTGAACAGCTAGTTCTGGATGTCACCTTCAAACTGGTTGATCCACTTTGAGAAGGTGCCGAGTCTGTGGCATGGCCTCAGACTGAAGAAGTCTTTTAGATGAAAGACAAAACTTCTCAACCAAGAAAATCTGTCCAGATGTTGAGCATACATCAGGAATAAAAAACAAGTTTTTGGGAATATTGTGAGATTTCTACTCATTAACATCTGAAGATGTATTGATGAGACTCAGCAGCTCCTTGAAGACACCCAAACATGTTGAACAACCTGAATACTGTCAGCGTGGCTGCTTGTGTGAGTCCAGGTCCTGGACCAGGTCCTGGACCAGGTCCTGGACCAGGTGTTCAGTGTCTGATGAAGTCTTGTTTTGCGTTGCAGCCTAAACCTCGGAGAGTTTACGTGCCCAACACCTACACCGTGCCCACGGAGAAGAAGCGCTCGGCCCTTCGCTGGCAGATCAGGAACGATTTAGCCAACGGCTTCCTCCCACACAGATTTAATCATCAGTTTTAGACATTAAGTACTGCATGTTTTTAATGTTGAATGGATTTTTTATATGACTTTTTTATTGACGCACAATAAAGCAAAACGTTTGAAAGTGTCTGACGGTCATTTCTGCCACGGTAAGTCAGAGTAGGGCAGTCTGAATGGATAGAGAGAAGAGAAACGCTGGCTGTGCCAAAGAAGTCTGTCCTCCAAGAACTTCACTGTTTCCAGGGTGAGGACGAGCGCTTCGTGCTTCAGCATGCTGTGCACGTTCAGACCTGACGGAGAAGACAACAGTCACTATCTTACCTGCTGTAGACAGTGGACTGTAAAATATCAGACACTTTTCAGAGAACAGTTGGCAGCTACTCAGTGTGGTCGGCTCCAAAACGGATTCCTGCCGTCTTAAAACAACTCCAGTCTCCTTCTTTTATAAATTTAACATCAGATGGTTGTTAATACTGAAGAACGAGTCGTTTCACTGCATTTAACCATGTCACATATGATTAGACATCACCAGTGGAGGTGAGCAGAGGTGTCAAGTAACGAAGTATAAAAACTTCGTTACTTAAGTACAAATTTTAGTTATCTATANTTCTTACACACACAAATTTCTACCTACACGTGCACAAATCACAAGTTTATTTTACAAACATCATGTAAGGATGGCTCCCTCTGTTGGTCAGTCCCCATCCCTACACCTTCTGGTTTCCCTGTCTGTATCCAGGTGTTTATGATTTATCTTAATTACTGTGTGTGTGTAATTACTGTGTGTGTGTTCATTGTCGCGTCATCGTTGGGTCTTCCCTGATGTCTCCTGTGTTCCTGTCTCAAGAGTGAGTTTGCTGCACAGTCAGCTCTTTGATTTATTATCATTAAATATATATTTTTGTACTCCTGGCTTTCTGTGAGTTCTTGTCCGCACCATTGGGTTCTGTCCTGTCTGTAAATCCTGACAGTATGACGCGACCGTATAAGAACCCAGCAGACATGAACTTCCTGTCCAGGCTGTCTGAGGAGAATTATCAGCAGCTTTTGTGCAACCACCCGGAGGTTTGTGGACTCAGCCACCTCCTGTGACCTGTGGGAGAGGTGGGTAGCCACAAACAATATGTTAGATGAATATATCAGTTTACCTGGACTGTTTGATGCACCCAGTATGGAGGATTTCCTGGACGAGGTGATGGCAGAAAAGGAGTGGTTGGGGCCACTCATTCGATCTGGTGCTGTCAGTCCTAGTCCTCCACCTACACAGAACTCTGTTGTTCATTCAGACCCGGACTTTCTGCTCATGACTCCTGGGATCCTCGCAGCTGTAGCCCCTGCAGTCACTCCCACGCCTACTGCAGTCTCTGTAGTTTCTCCATCTCCTGCAACCTTTGTGCCAACCACACAGTACGAGGATCCAACCCGTTCAGAACCCATAGACCCAGATCACACCCATTCAGAACCCATAGACACAGTTTCAGCTTGTTTTTCTTCACCCTCGTGTTCTGCCTCTCCCTCTCTGTCTGCCGTCAACGGCAGAGAGGACCTGCCGACTCAGCCTCAATCCAAGTGGCTGATTCGCCTGCAGAGACCAACTCGACGCCGCCTGCAGAGACCGACTCGACGCCGCCTGCAGACACCGACTTGATGCTGCCTGCAGAGACCGACTCGACGCCGCCTGCAGAGACCGACTCGACGCTACCTGCAGAGACCGACTCGGCTCCGCCTGCAGAGACCGACTCGGCGCCGCCTGCAGAGACTGACTCGGCGCCGCCTGCAGAGACTGACTCGACGCCGCCTGTAGAGACCGACTCGACGCCGCCTAAAGAGACCAACTCGACGGCTGACTCTTCGGCTCTTGGTTCTAGGTCTCCGGCTCTTGGTTCTACCGCAGAAGATCCCGCATTTACCACTACAGAGGGTCTCTGCAAGCCAACGTCTCCAGACCTCTCAACGCCTCCAGACGTCTTCACGCCTCCAGACGTCTCCACGCCTTCAGACGTCTCCACGCCTCCAGACGTCTCAACGTCTCCAGACGTCTCAACGCCTCCAGACATCTCAACGCCTCCAGACGTCTCCACGCCTCCAGACGTCTCCACGCCTCCAGACGTCTCCACGCCTCCAGACGTCTCCACACCTCCAGACGTCTCAACGCCTCCAGACGTCTCAGCGTCTCCAAGACTGGCCCACGAGCGAGCGTCTCCAAGACTGGCCCCCGAGCGAGCGTCTCCAAGACTGGCCCCCGAGTGAGCGTCTCCAAGACTGGCCCCCGAGCGAACGTCTCCAAGAC
>JBBPBX010020516.1:0-18987 GCA_038048925.1 Garcialebias charrua | reverse complement strand
ATTTCCAAGACTGGCCCCCGAGCCAGCGTCTCCAAGACTGGCCCCCGAGCCAGCGTCTCCAAGACTGGCCCCCGAGCCAGCGTCTCCAAGACTGGCCCCCGAGCCAGCGTCTCAAAGACTGGCCCCCGAGCCAGCGTCTCCAAGACTGGCCCCCGAGCCGGCGTCTCCAAGACTGGCCCCCGAGCCGGCGTCTCCAAGACTGGCCCCCGAGCCGGCGTCTCCAAGACTGGCCCCCGAGCCAGCGTCTCCAAGACTGGCCCCCGAGCCAGCGTCTCCAAGACTGGCCCCCGAGCCAACGTCTCCAAGACTGGCCCCCGAGCCAGCGTCTCCAAGACTGGCCCACGAGCCAGCGCCCAGACTGGCTTCCACGCCAGCGCCCAGACTGGCTCCCACGCCAGCACCTAAGTTGGGACTTCGTCTCTCGACGGCCACAGACTCAACGGCTGTAGGACTGGCTCCCATGCCAGCGCCCAGACTGGCTCCCACGCCGGCACCCAGGTTGGGACTTCATTCCTCGACAGCCATAGACTCAACGGCTGCAGTCGACTCATCGGCGCCTGACACTTCATCCCCGGCGCCCAACACTTCATCACCGGCGCCCAACACCTCTTCATCGGCGCCCGACACCTCTTCATCGGTGCCCGACTCCTCTTCATCGGTGCCCGACTCCTCTTCATCGGTGCCCGACTCCTCTTCATCGGCGCGCGACTCCTCTTCATCTGCGCCCTACTCCTCTTCATCGGCGCCTGACTCATCTTCATCGTGGCCTGACTCCTCTTTATCGGCGCCCGACTCCTCTTTATTGGCGCCCGACTCCTCTTCATCGGCGCCCGACTCCTCTTCATCGGCGCCCTACTCCTCTTCATCGGCGCCCGACTCCTCTTCATCTGCACCCGACTCCTCTTCATCTGCACCCGACTCCTCTTCATCTGCACCCGACTCCTCTTCATCGGCACCCGACTCATCATTTCTGGCGTCTCTAGAGGTCGCCTTCCACGTTTCCTGTTTCAATGGGTCCTTGGAGGAAGCCCCTCACGTTTCCTGTCCCGTGAGGGTCTAGGAGGACTCCTCCCACGTTTCCTGCTCCGGGAGGGCCCTGTCCAGATGACCTGATGGACTATTACTGGATTTATTTTACACAAATCTAATTTACAAGCACAAAATATTTATGAACAGTTTATGTCCAGAAGAAAACTGGTAAATGATTTGTTGAAGCTAAAACAAGCAGAAACAAATGTACGTTTAGTAAAACAATAGCTAAAAGCTAAAATGGGGAAAACAGTAGCTAAAAGCTTAAACCTGAAACGTTTCAGCACAAACAAACAAAAGAAACTGTCCAGATGACCTGACTGAAAATTGTTGGATTGTATACCTGGATTATTGAGCATGGACTTTGTTGGCTAAAAGCTTAAAGTAGATAAGAAAACAAAAAGTAGAGCATGTATGCGCAGGTAAATTTTACAGAGCTTTAATGTCTTAAAGCAACTGAACAGTCTTACCATATTTCTAAAAAAGTAGTTACCAAATCCAAAAGCAACAGTGCACTGTCCCCAGTCAAGATGAACATTTTAATAAATGAATATCTACCTTTAAACAGCACTAAGAATGTGCAAGTAGTGTCTGATTGCAAAAACAGGAACGAAGCAGTATGAATGCTGACTCAGTAGTTAATTATATTACTGTGTAATAATGTGCTACATCTGATCCATGGCCCACTGTACCAGCAGTCCCTGTGTGAGAAGCTGGGAACTCCCTGGACCCGTCATTATTTGTGATGTGCAATTAAATTAAAAACTGACAATAAATCGTTGATCTGTTTTTTTTTTACATGTTAGGACTAACGAAGGGACAAACTGTCCTTTGATAAAAGCTAAACACTGAACTATATAGTGTGTAAATACTAACTTTGTGTGAAATTAATAACTGACCTTGACATAATGCACATCAGCCTTCACCCCTCGTGTCTGAGATTAGACTAACGTTGTTTTAGGCTGAGAACAGACACATCTGCACCTGATGCAGTCAAACCGTAGAAATGTCTGTAAGGTCATGATGACACACTCAGAGGATGAGTTGTGCACGACTCTCTGCTACCACCACCTCAGTATCTGTACAGCTCACCAGGTTACACACAGTTTAGTCTCCAAAGGTCAGCTGGCTGTGGTGGCCAACTTGAACTGGAATGACTCCACACTTTAAGCAGTTGAATAGCCAAATACTAACAGAGTTTACTTCAAATGGTTAATGACAATATCACCACCATAACCCTCAGCACTGGCTCTCCCCAAGGATGTGTGCTGAGCCCTCTTCTGTTCACTCTGCTCACATATGATTGTACAGCCACACATCCAGGCTGTCATATTGTAAAGTTTGCAGATGATACAGCGGTGGTGGGATGCATCACAAACAATGATGAGTCCAGCTACAGGCAGGAGGTGGAACACCTGGAGAGCTGGTGCAAAGAGAATAACCTTCACATGAATGTGAAGAAGACAAAGGAGATGATTGTGGACTTCAGAAGGAACAAACAAACACACACCCCACTGAACATAAGTGGATCTGCAGTGGAAGTGGTCTCCAGCTACAAATACTTGGGTGTACACATGAATGATAACCTCAGCTGGAGCAACAACACCACCAGCCTGATCAAGAAAGGTCATCAGAGACTCTACTTCCTCAGACGGCTGAGACGAGCTGGTCTGAGCAGCCCAGTCCTCACCTCCTTCTACAGGTGTGCAGTGGAGAGCATCCTGTGCTCCAGCATCAACGTGTGGCATGGAGGCTGCACAGCTGCAGAGAGGAAAGCTCTACAGAGAGTGGTGAAGGCTGCACAGAAGTCTGTTGGAGTCAGTCTCCCCACCATCACAGACATTTACACCTCCAGATGCAGGAAAAGAGCCACCTGCATCATGAAAGACCCCACTCACCCAGCACACTCACTCTTTGCCCCACTCCCCTCAGGACGGAGGTTGAGGAGCATCAAATGTAGAACCACTAGACTGAGGAACAGCTTCTACCCTGAGGCTGTTAGACTCATGAATAAATAATCAACACGAATAAACACTGCAAAATATCACATCATGCTGATGCTGATCTGTTTTCTTGTTGCTGTGTTCATTTGTGACCATCTGCTCATACAGACTCGTGTTCGTGCTGCTGTTTATAATGATGTTTTTCTATTACATTAGGGCTTAGTGTATTACTAGTTGATGTTTTTCTTAGTTAATCCTAGATGTTATTACTGTTTTTCTCTTGCATTTGTTGTTGGATGTAACTGGGACCCTGTGTAAATAATCTCGTTTTCATCACATGTACCATGTGGCGGCCGTGGTGTAGTGGTAATGGCAGTCGACCCCCAATCGGAAGGTTGGAGGTTCGAATCCCGCGTCCGCCCACCATGTGTCGTTGTGTCCCTGGGCAAGACACTTAACCCCGAGTTGCTCCCGGTAGGTCTGGATGGCGCCTTGCAAGGCAGGCTACCACTACCGGTGTATGAATGTGTGAATGAATGGGTGGATGGCTGGTATTGTAAAGCGCTTTGGGGCTCCTCACAGGGGGCTGGAAAGCGCTATATAAATAAGCTCCATTTACCATTTACCACATGCGGTGCAAATGACAATAAAGACTCTCTGACTCTCTGACTCTGACAAATTTGAAAAACAGTCTGAACAAAGTGTCAGAGCTTGGAATATGTGCTGTTAATAGACCTTTTACCAGTTGACGTCATCACGCAAAGCTTGCCTGAAACGAGCGTTCTGATTGGACGGCAAAAAGCCGAAACCGGATGCAGGGGGGTAGGAAGGAGCCGAGCAGCTTCGTAATGATAGAGAGTTGTAATTTAGAAGCTTGTTTTCTTAAAATAGTGGACAACAACTGGTCAAAATGCCTGAACATTGTGCCACGGATACGAGAGGAGGTGATTGTGTGCGCTGATGGAAAATGGGGAACTCCTTCAGGCTTTTTTGCGAATGTCCAGCAGGGTGAGTCGTTGTGTGTCGTTGTCAACAACCTGTATTATCCAAGCGTCAGAAATAAAGGTTTTAAATTTCTCACGCCAATACTTCTGATATTTAGACTGATTTGGTTATTGTTACAGGTTTAACATCTTCTGTTAGCTGCTATAACTAGCGCCATGTCTTCATAAGAGCTGTCAGTATTTGCACAGTATGTAAACAAAAACATGACGTTTGAGTCACACAAATGTTCACAGCGTCCTTATTTCTTATTTGATTTCTGTAAACTATGTCTTAAATTAAGCCTGAGACAATTGGTGATGTTGTGATGTGAAAAATAATAACTATCCCAAGAGATACATTTATTAGCTTTCCTGGGAAAATTTAATTATCTTTGAGAACGTATTTACTTTTGACACACTGTTTATACAGCTTACACTTTATTAGACGTAAAATGTGTGAAAATCTTAAATATATTAAAAACAATATATTTTGCATGTGAATTCCATAATGACACACACAATATGGTTATATATTGTGTTTGTTTTTGCAGACAAGGAGGTGGCTGCAACCATGCTGGAAATACATTCTAAACCAACCTGCACCCAGTTGCCTTGTACATGGAAGGGACCAGCCCAAAAACGAACTGCACCTGCTACTTGGATGAGCTGCAAGTTTTAAAGTGAGTTTAATCAGTGTTCCTGAAGAAATTTCATATTACGCTTATAACACAAATACCCAGAAAGGTGACTTTCAGTCAAACTTCACCAACAACTGGAATAATACAATATCACTTATTTTGTCTTATTCCAGTCAAAAAACTATTCAACATTTTACAATTGTAGTTTATTTTATTGTGTTAATTATTGTTGTTTTCTAGTGGCACTAGATAAGAAATAAATGCAATGACATATGCACGGTTTTAAATGTTTTCTACAATTGTAAGATCTGGAATAGTTCTTGGACATTTTTAAAAAAACACTTCTACAAACAGATTTGCTAATATGTGTTAGATATAAACCATATTTTTCATGTTGGTGTCATTATAGGCATGACATCGGCATCCAGAAGTTTTCCAGGAGAACGCTGAACAGCCTGCGTTTTGAACCCACGACATCCTGATGAGCCCACCATCACTGCTGGTCTTCACAAGGACATTTTGAGCGTGGAGCCATTGTTGCCTTTTGCAGGTTGTAGTAGTAAATATTAAAAACCAATAACGCTTATCTGTATGTTTCTTTAATTCCTTTATTTTGTCTAGAATTTAAAACTTCATGTTTTTTTCTTTTGAGATATGCTCAAAGCCCCTGGCTGCAGTTCTCGATCCAGACCCTCCGGCAGATGAAGTAGCTGACGACGCGGCCCCTGTCCAGTCTCCACGCCATCAGAGAGACCTGCCAGAAGTTCAAAACATATTTAAATGTCTCACAAGCACACACATTATTTATATAAGTCACAAACAGAAACAACACATACCAGAAGATGTGTTTGTGTTTGTCATTTCACTTGTCAAGGACAGCAGCCTAGGACAGACAGTAACCTGCTAATATTTTTTTAATGATGCCTTCTCTGACAACTTGGAGACTTTAGACAGTGTAATGTTTATGTTTTTTTTTATGTGACTAAAACAGCATTTGTGTATTAACAGATTAAAAAATTTAACTAAACAAAAGTTCCACTTCACTAAAAGTCAAATTAGAGCACAGTTTCTTTATTTTTAAAGGTTGGTGTGTTCATTTCTAAATTTAATGTACTACAATCAATGTCTGTTTTGGGATGTGTACACTATTTCAGTAATCAATTACTGTAATAAACCACCTCTGACTTGACATCAAACCCTTTGTCAGCAAGGAGTTGTTGGCCAGTTGCTGCTGTAAAACAAAGTATTAATTCATATTTGACAATAAACAAAACAGTCTTGTTGATATTTAAACTGTATGCTTATACACATTGATGACAGGATTGCTTTTTTTTTTCTGTGACATGTCACCGATGCTCCCAGCAAAACTGTGCGAATAACTTACAGAAACAGAGAAATGGCTGAAATGTTTTTAAAGTCAGACCTCAAATAAAACATGTTTGTCTTGTGGAAACTACTAATGTATATTTTTCCAACCCAGAAAGAGTTCAAATGATAACAGCTAACAGTGCAGTGGTCTGTTCATTTTTATAGAGCTGCACAGTGTTTGATGCTATTTTATTCACCTGTTATTTCTTCAGGGGGGTTGAACAGACTAGCTTCCCTTTTTCCACCTCTGACGACATCAAACCCTTTGTCAGCAAGGAGTTGTTGGCCAGTTGCTGCTGTAAAACAAAGTATTAATTCATATTTGACAATAAACAAAACAGTCTTGTGTATAGTTAAACTGTATGCTTATACACATTGATGACAGGATTGCTTTTTTTTTCTGTGACAGCATTTCACCGATGCTCCCAGCAAAACTGTGCGAATAACTTACAGAAACAGAGAAATGGCTGAAATGTTTTCAAAGATGCAGTGCTGTTAGACCTCAAATAATGTTAATAAAACATGTTTGTCTTGTGGAAACTATACTGTATATTTTTTCAACGCAGAAAGACTTCAAATGATTACAGGCTAACAGTGCAGTGGTCTGTTCATTTTTACAGAGCTGCATGTTTGACATTTTACTCACCTGTTCTTCAGTGGGGTTGAAGGAAGAATCTCTTTGCATGTCGCAGGTTGAAACAGGTTGAAACTTCAACACAGCCAGTGGACTGAGGAACAGCGAGGTCTCGTAGAACTAGCTAGCTGCTAGCTTAGCAGCTGTCCAGTAGCATTCTGCTGCGGGAGGTTGTTCTCTGTTTTGTCTGTTTCCCATATCCAAGATGTAATGTAGGAACGTAATCCACGGAGCTTGGACCATTAATGTCCATGCCAGATAATAAATGCTGATTACACACGTTGCTGCTTTGTGTCGGGGTGAAGTCCTGCCGGCGAAGCGCTTGAAGCCACATCTTCCTCCACATCTTCCTTCTTTTAGTTGCTTTACTCGACTTACCTAGAGGGACGTTGTAAAAAGTGTTGTATATCCACCAAGTCTCACCTTTTTCTTTTACTCGTTTACGTTGCCTGGAACAATTCTAAACAAAATAAAAGTCATATTTCCCCACGCGAGCGTTGGCAGTAATGACAACACTAGACGCGCACCCCCCGACTTCCCGAAAATACTGGAAAATGCGAGTGCGCATGCGCGATGACGTCAACTGGTAAAAGGTCTATTCAGTTCAGCTACTATCACACCTTATTTCAGGTTAACTGACTGAGCTAAAGCCATCCTGTGTTTCATAACATCTTTTGGCTGTGGCGGCCATTTTGAACTGAGTTAACCACAAATGTTTATGAATTGTACACGTACATCAAGCGATTACTTTGAGTTTCATTAGAATACATCCAATACAAGATCCTTTCCTCACAGACACAAATGCACATTGTTTGTTGACAGTTCCATTCAACAGTAAGCAATAAAAATAAACCATTATCCTAGAAAACAAATAGAATAAACATAAAATTAGCTGCTTTAAATGACTTCAACTGTTAATTTCATTAAAGGTAAATCTGTTTTTATGACTTGTAACAGTATTATGTTGTATGAAATGTTTTACTCTCAGGTAGGATTCAGAAAAGAACAATCTGTGTGGCTGATTAAATTAATACATTGCACTAGTTCAAAGTTCAACCTGTCTGTTGTCTTATCTGTCTCAAACATTTCATCAAGCAGGAAAACATGAAAACAGCCCTTTCTACTGTGGGTATAAATATGGATGTGAATCATTCTCGTGTTTTTGATCAAAGACCACATGTGGCCCCGGAGCCGCAGCTTACAGCCCCTGCCCTGACAGCTGCAGCCTGCAGGAGGGAGCAGCTGAAGGCACAGCAGCTAAAGTTGTCCTCTGAAGCGCAAACATGGATCCTACCTCAGCTGTCTTTCAGCATACAGAGGAGAGTCGGGTCCAGCTGTGATCCAGGTGTGGAAACCTCAGGTCAGAGTTTAAAAAAAAGAGCAGCCTCTCATACAGCCGCAGCGCCTCCGCCCGTCACACGTTCTGCGCATGCGCGCCCAGGCTGGTGGTCCATAATAAACCGGACACCACGTTTACAGCCGTAAACTTCCCACATCAAACATCTGTTCTGCTCTCACGAGCGGCGAAACCATTTTATTAGTCATGTCAAATGTTACCCCTGACCTCTGCTTGTTTTTAACTAATATTTATGTGATTCAAGCCACAAGAAGCTATTTATAGTCCATCACGTCCTACTCTGATTACTGAGGGACTGCCAACAAAGAGGGCGGGCGACATGCAATGTATTTACTCACTGAGTGTAAAACAGTGCAGAGCACGTTTTCACATAGGTAAAGTTTAAAACATATTAGACTCAGGTGCTCTGATAACCCCATGTTAGTTAGTAATACAAGGAAATGCTCAGGTCTAACAATACTTCAGTTTATCTGTTTGTTTCATGCAGCTGATTGAAAGCTCGACTCTGTTTTCCACCTAACAACAAAGTGCCTGATTATTTAGTAAAATAACTGTTATAAAAATACAAGGATGTTTTTTCCTCTTTAGATTCGTTTTTTTTTTTTTTTTTTTGTCTAATCATTCATGTCAGTCTTAAGTCAAACCAAAAATATAACGTTTGTAAATTAGGATCTGCAAAAACATGTTTTACCGTATAGTTGATTAAAAACTTAGAAAGATATTCAAAAACCATCTAATAGTTTATTGAACTATTTTTTGTGTGCCTATAACATAATAATTACTTAGTTTGTTGGGCTGTTTAATAAAGATGTGCTCGAGACAACACCCTAAGACGAAAACTGGCTACATGTATTTGGGCATGGACACTAGAATTTGACTATTTTACTGACAATGAAACAACTTATTGTGTAATCGTAAAAGACATTAAAAGGTAATAACTGAACTAACCTTTTAAACTTCGTTCAATGTGCTCAAATCATTTGTCAATGTACTTACCAAAACTCTTGTTTTCCTTAGCAGCAATGTTTAGCTATATTGAACCTACTTCCGCATTGGTAAACATTCTGTGTCGTGATACGTTTATTTTGTTTAACGTTGGAGAAAAGCAAAGTTTTGATGAAGGCGGTGAACAGGATCAAAAGTACAACGACTGACGTGCCGCCCGTTTAATTTGTCCATAAACCCAAATGAAGCGCCTCCAGACAAGGTTTACGGTAGCGTCACTCTGGTCACGTGACTGGAGGTCCAGGTCAGGTTGTTACAGCATGGCGGAACAGTCACTGACAGCTAACGGCGGGTGAGTTTATATTATTCACTGCAGTTATGTGAGGACACTGAGCGGTTTTGTGCAACTCTGTTAAAATCCTTCATGTGACGCAAAGACAAAACTTTATTTGTCCCGGTGTGAAGTTAACGTCGTTGGCACTTCTCACGTTTAACTTGTGCACTTCCGGCGAATGGTTTTTCATGACGTTAATAAAATAAACTATTGTTTATCCAGACCTTCTCACTAAGGCTTCAGATATTAAAACAATATAATCAGAAGGTGAGGTGTATGTTGTTGTGCTTCTGGGACAGATTGTGCCAGTGGTGATGCGTTCACTGCCTGCTGGGATTTTTAGTTGTTGGTTGTTTACAATGTTTTATGACACGTGTTTCAATATGTAGCCTAATTTATTTTCGGTGTTGATTCAAGTGTCCGAATTACTATGTTTCTTGTATTCTGTCATAGAGAATAAAGGATTGAAAACGTGACGTTTATAGTAACATTTGTGAATAATTTGATATACAGATGTTTCTGTTATCAACAATAATTTAAACCTAAAAAAGCTAAGTCTGGTCCTCTGGACATTCAAAAATCAAAACGGAGCAAAAAAAATTTGTAGAAAATAATTTAAACAATTTAGAGTGAGTCCCTTTGGCACATTGTTAAGCAGAGTATCAGCTGTGTCTGCATATATTAATTTGTACTTTCATTTTGTTGTGTGTGTAGGGTTGTGCAGAGAGTGCTGTCTGCTGCTGGTGTGCACAGTGTGGTCAGCAGCCTGTGGAGGTACGTGGACAACACAATAAGGTATTTACTGGTTGTCATCCCTGTATACTCACCCTCATACTGCTTGTCTGGCCTTCTAACTTGATGCAGCACAGTTAAAGTCCACCGTCACTCTGAAGTGTAGTTTGTCTACAGTTTTGTAGCTGCTTTAATTTACTTGAATATAACAATTGTATATTGTATTGTGGAAACCACACAGCATTTAAAAGTTGTGCAGAAATTAAATGAATTTGGATTTACTGATTGGATTACTGATTTAATTTGCCAAAGAATACCTTTTTTTAATCATCATGTTCTTGGGCACTGATATACTGTATAAGACCTGTGTAGGAGCCATTTATCTTGTTTTTCAGTTTATCTCCACTAGGGGGTGCATTTCATTCTGTGTACTGAATATGTCAGAGGAAGGTGGTCACTTAAGGGCAGGTGTGATTCTGTTCAGGTGTTGCTACTGAGAAAGAGCAAACAGTTTTCTACTGTGCTTAGTTTAGAGTCAAGGCAGATTTATTTGTTTCTAAATGGAAATGGAGATTGTGAAGGAAATAAGTGACTTTATGATTTATAAGTCCAAATGAAGATCTGCATAGTGAATCTTGATTGAGCGCACGTAAAACCAAAGCCTACCAGGAACAAAAGCAACTAGTAGTCTTAAATATAGGATTTTAGCCGCTACATTTAGGTAGAAAACTGCCTCATCAGGAAGAAGATCCCCCAATCCTGCTGCGCTGTTTCAACGAAGTGATGAAATTATCCCCACACTGGAGGAGGCTATTGGAGCCTCTGGGTAAAAGGAAGATGACAACAAAGGGGAACAAGGGGTTGGAATCAGTGCCACAAGAGTGAAGGGGAACCAGATGACACCTGGCGTTGGAAATGAAACTGCACAGGAGCAAGCGGGTACCTGTTGTGATCGGAGCTGCATGGATCAGCTATTGGAGCCACTGAGATTCCTTGCAGCGGACATCTGGACGCAGATCATCAATGCCGGCCAATGCACCATTAGAGTATGTGAGTCAGCGCTGTCTGTGAATGGCCATTATAATTATGTGTGCACCCAAGGGTTCATATTATAGTCCAATGCATTGGTAGCAGGCTCAGGACTGCTTTAAAAATAAAAAGAGAGCTCTCTATAAATAAACAAAACTATAAACTTTCAGCCATTATGGTGGAAGAGGAACAAACTGATGTGGATCAGTGAAGTCAAAATGATTGTGTGGGTGGAGAGGAAAAGGCCCAGAAGGAGACTGAAAAAAGAAAGTTGAAATTAGCAGCCAAAACTTTGCTGATGAAAATAAATAATTTAGAAGGTGAAAGGAAAACTAAGTTAAATAAGCGTACAAAATTAAGACAAACTATTATTGTGTTTAAAAATGACAAAGGGTGTTTAAATGACATTAATGAAGAATTTAAAAGGTTTTTGGGTTTGTCTGAAGAAACATGCAAGGTACACAAGGTTTTGTTGGGTTTATCGCCTGTTGATGAAGCACAGAAGCATGATGTATGGTTTCAAGCTAAAATGTTGATGTTCATGAATTTGTTGCTGCTACTCATAAATGGTTGGCTGAGGCTCAAGCTAGCTTGCCGTGGTGCCTGATGATATGAAACAGAATGAGAGTAATATTAATAATGGAGCTGAACCCAAGACTGCCAGTGGTGAAATGATGGAGGAGGAGCTGCAGATTGAACCTCATGACACCCTTTCAAATGTTTCCTTCAAATCTTCCAGGAGAACTGGGAGTCAAAAGGGTTCTTCTATAACAAGTTCCTCCTCAAGCAGCAAATTATCAGTACTTTCTGAACAAATAAAAGCAGAAGCAGAAAGGGATGCACTCTTGGCTTGTGCAGCTGCTTTAAAGGAAAAGCACGCCCTGGAGGAGCATACCTGTTACAGGAAGAAAAAAAAAGGAATAACTTGAGTTGGACACCAAAATAGCTGCTGTTAATGCCAAGCTAGTAGTGCTAGAGGGCATCACTAAAGGCAGCATTATATCTAAGCACTCTGATGGAATGGGTTCATATGTTAGAAAAGGTGCTAGACCCAAGGTAAAACCTACTTTCCTCATTTCACAAGCTACACAACTTATTACCAAGACGTCACAGAATCTTCATGAAAATGCTGGACTGCTGTTGGATGAAGAGGTTGTGTCAGATCTAAACACAGCCTATGATAGATGTATCCCAGCTCAAGTGGATGACACTGTTTTGAATACTTTTGTGTCACAAACAGCTCTCCCTGCTGTCCAAAGCTCTAAATATTCTGTTTATTTTACCAGAAACCAATAATACCACTCGCAACACTCAGCTTCCAGCAAATCTAAAGCAACCTGCTGGACACCTCTACAGTGTGTTGAAACAACAGAACGACATCATAACTCTTCTGGTTCAAATGCAGACAAGCCAGTTACATAGAGAAATCCCCATCTATGACGGAGATCCTCTACAGTTCAGCTCCTTGATGAAAGCCTTTGAACGTTGTGTGGAGGCAAAGACCAATTGTAAAGCAGACTGCTTGTACTACCTTGAACAGTACACCAGGGGGCAACCAAGAGACCTCATTTGCAGTTGCCTTCACATGGCTGCAGAAAGGGGATACACTGTGGCCAAGCAGCTCCTCAAAGAACACTTTGGCAAAATTAATTTAATATTACTGCAGCCTACATGGAAAAAGTCAGTGGTTGGCCCAACATTAAAAATTAAGATGCTAAAGCATTGAAAGCATTTGTTTTTGTTCCTACGTGGATGTTGCAATGCAATGGAGGAAGTGAAGTATTTAGAGGAGTTAAGCATGCCGGCTAACATGAGAAACTTGGTTAAAAAGTTTCCTTTTAAACTGAGAGAAAAGTGGAGAACAAAGGCAAATTAGATTTTTGAGAGAACTGGTCAAAGAACATATTTCCCAGATATTGATTTTATTGAACATCAGATTAGGATTATATCAGATCCAGTTTTTGGAGATATACAGGATATAGAGCCTGCTAGGGGAATCACAAGACTTAGCCAACTTCAAAGGTCCCAGTTTAAAAGAAACAGCTTTGTCACCCATGTTTCTGTTAATGATGAATGCACGCTGCCTTCTGTCAAAAATGAAGTGTGTGTTAACAAATTAAACTCCTTATTGTGTCTGTATCGTGGGAGTGGTGGCGCAGAGGTTAAGAAGGTGCGCTTGTGATCGGAAGGTCGCCGGTTCAAGCCCCGGTACCGACAACATCAAAGATGTGGGTGGGGTACTTGAAGCGGTCACACTTGTCTCCACCCTCATCTGCCCCACTCTGGGCCCTTGAGCAAGGCCCTTAACCCACACCATCTGCTCCCCCGGGAACCCTAGATATCAGCTCTCTGCTCCACACAGAGGGCTGTGGTTGCTCGGTGGTCTGTGGTTGCGTCAGGAAGGGCATCCGGCGTAAAAACTGCCAAATCTTCGTGCGACCAGTTCGCTGTGGCGACCCCTAACGCAGGGAAAAAAGCCGAAAGAAGAAAAAAAAAAAAAAAAAAAAAAAAAAAAAAAATTGTGTCTGTATCGTGCACAGGATGGTTGTGTATTGGAACAATGTTGGCAATTAGGAAAAAGGTCCCACAGAGAAAAACTAGACTTTCTAAAGGATAAGGGTCTATGTTTTGGCTGCCTGAACCCAGGACATTTAAGTAAGAATTGTGATAAGCACATCATTTGCTAACATTGCAGCCAAAATCATCCCAGTATTTTGCACATTGGACAGAAGGAAAAGGCTTATCATAAAGAGTTTTATCAGGCATCAAAAGACCGTAAAACCTCCTCTACTTGTGGTCATACAGGGGCTGACCACCATAATAATAATAATAATAATCATTTTATTTAAAAGCGCCTTTCATGACACCCAAGGACACTTAACAAACCAACACAGTGAATACAGAGCAAACATTATCAGCGACAAATTGAAATATAAAATACATAAAGGATATAAAATGGAAGATAAAAATACATTTAGTAAAGTTAATGATAAGCTAGTCTAAAGAGATGTGTTTTCAGGGCAGTCTTGAACAGAGAAAGGGAGGTGGTGTTTCGAAGGTCGGGCGGTAGAGCGTTCCAGAGGTGAGGGGCAGAGCAGGTGAAGGCCCTGCTCCCCATGGTGGAGAGGCGGGCAGAGGGTACATGGAGTTGTAGTGAAGAGGAGGACCTGAGAGAGCGTGATGGGATGGAGATTTGTAGGAGGTCAGATAGATAAGGAGGGGCAAGGTTGTGGATAGCTTTGAACGTGAGGAGTAGAATTTTGAAGATGATGCGTGATTTAACCGGGAGCCAGTGGAGCTGCTGCAGGACAGGAGTGATGTGATCATAGTAGGAGGTTTGAGTGATGACACGGGCAGCTGAGTTCTGGACCATCTGTAACTTGTGGAGAGATTTGTTGGGGAGGCCGTAGAGAAGGGAGTTGCAGTAGTCAATACGGGAAGTCACAAGACTGTGCACCAGGATGGCTGTGGAGCGGGGCGTGAGAGAAGGACGGAGACGGTTAATATTACGGAGGTGGAAATAGGCAGACCGAGTAATATTGTTGATGTGTGAAGTGAAGGAGAGAGTGGTGTCGAGGATGACACCGAGGCTCTTGACCTGAGGGGAGGGGGATAGCAGAGAGTTGTTAAGGGGGACGAGAAGATGTTCTGATTTTGAAATAGAGTTTTTGGTACCGACGAGAATGACTTCTGTTTTGTTGCTGTTTAGTTGAAGGAAATTGTTAGAAAACCAGTGATTTAGCTCGTTGAGACAGTCGGTGAGGATGGAGGGTGGGTGGGTGGAGTTTGGTTTTGATGACAAGTAGAGCTGCGTGTCATCAGCATAGCAGTGGAAATGGATGCCGTGTTTGCGGAAGATGTGGCCTAGAGGAAGGAGGTAAATGATGAAGAGGAGGGGTCCGAGGACAGAGCCTTGGGGGACACCCGTGGAGACAGGGGAAGACTGGGAACGGAAGGATTTAAGCTGAATGAATTGAGTGCGGTCAGAGAGATAGGAGGTGAACCAGTCTAACGGGGTACCTGAGATGCCAATGGAGGTTAGTCTGTTGAGGAGGATAGAATGACAGATGGTGTCGAAGGCAGAACTTAGATCAAGAAGAATGAGGATGGACAGAAGACCAGAGTCAGCAGCAAGAAGAAGGTCGTTAGTGATTTTTACTAGGGCTGTTTCGGTGCTATGGTGGGGGCGAAATCCAGATTGAAACTCTTCATAAATGTTGTTGTTGGACAGGTGAGAGTGAAGTTGACTAGCAACAGTTTTTTCAAGGATCTTGGAGATGAAGGGCAGATTGGAGATCGGACGAAGATTACTGAAGTTGGTGAAGTCAAGACCTGGTTTCTTGATGATGGGGGTGATGGCAGCAGATTTGAAGGCTGTGGGAACAATGCCAGAGGTTAGGGAGGAGTGGATGATATTAGTGATGATAGGGAGCAGAGACGGGAGACAGGATTTAACAAGAACTGTGGGGAATGGGTCAAGTTGACAGGATGAGGACTTGGACTTGCTGATAATGTCTGCAATGTTATCAGCAGGGGGGAGGGAGAAGACAGAGAAAGGGAGGGAGGGAGGGGGGAGTTCAACAAGGATGCTGGGGGCAGTATTTGGTCCAAGGTGTTTATGAATTGAAATAATCTTTTCATTGAAATTCATAAAGGTATTCTTCCCATCTTGCCTGTGCATTCTCTTCCCCCGACCTGTCAATCAATTCAGTAGATTGACAGGTCGGGGGGAGAGAAAAAAAGGTGAGCCTGCAGTTTCACACAGTTTCAGCCACAGCGGTGTTATATCTTATTAAAAAGTTCTAAAAAATAAAAATAAAAACAGGAAGCGCTGGTCTTGCAGCCCACAGCCCACCAGGAAATTTGCAGAACCTCGCGCAGCCACGTTGGACACGAGTTTAATTTGCTCGTGACAAATTCATTCATGGATAGTTGGCACAGCTCTTCCTTCAGTCTCGTACCACTTTTCCCCTTAAATCCAAATGCCTGCATCATTGCTGACTCGTAGTCTTCCGGTTTAAATTGTTTTGAACACAAAACACTGCTATGCGATGGAGCAATGAAGTCAGCTCGTTTGACTTGAACAAACTTTATCCATGCATTCGGAATCCTTTTTATTTTGGGGAAATAATGAACACTAACGCCATGCTTCGAGGTATTGCTGCAGAACTGGGCAACACATCGGTTCGGCATTTTCTTAGTTGTATTCGCAACTACTCTGGTCAGAAATAAGAAAGCTACGTTGATGCATGATGCTCGTTATAACTCCGTCTCCGTCTCAAGATGGATCCTTGAATGACGTCGATGACCATATATGGAGAGGGACACATTTTGCCGGAGCTGCTGCGTTAAAATCTCCTTTAAGTCATGAAATAACACATTTAGCATTATTTCTCTACAATATCAATAAAACGCTCCTGTTTTATTATTTAAGTCACTACTACATATTAATGGCGATGCAATTTGAAAACATGGTGGGTGTTGTCCTTTAAGGAACTTAACATTCAAGGGCGTAAGGCTCAGATTCATCTCCACACCATGGGTCATAGTAAAACAGTGACACCCTCCATCATTAAAGGGCTAGATATTTCAGAATTAAGCTGTAAACATTTCTATGAGCATCTATTGTGTTTACTCAAAAGGAAATGCCTGTCTCCACAGACCTCATCAATGAGGAGGAGCTGTCCAAATCGTCTTACTTAAAGAACATCAACTTTCCTCTCATACATGCTGGTGTAGATCTACTAGTT
Source organism: Garcialebias charrua (assembly GCA_038048925.1). Lineage (NCBI taxonomy): Eukaryota > Metazoa > Chordata > Actinopteri > Cyprinodontiformes > Rivulidae > Garcialebias > Garcialebias charrua. Next base: position 2,245 of record JBBPBX010020516.1, on the reverse strand, counting down.
GGCACGAATGCATCGAAATTGATGGAACCTTGGGAAGTGGTTAACCGTCGGGGTGAGGAGCCCTACGCAATCAGAAGCTTGCTATGATGTGTTATAAATGGTTCAGCGGAAGGTCACAGGGGTGAAAGTGGCTACCCCTCAGTTCATGTCAACAGAACTACAGACGATCGGATTGAGGAGCTTTTAATCAGCCAGTACAACTATGTGAGAAGTCATTTACAGAGCAAGAGGAAATGTCAAGAGAGGAACAAAAATGCATAGACATAGTGGAACAATCTGCACAGCTAGAGAATGGACATTATAAACTGAAGTTGCCTTTCAGAAAGGAGAAAGCCTTTATTCCAAACCTTTCCATCGTTCTGCAGCACATTCTTAGTTTGAAAAGGAAATAGAAAAAGAACAGGTTTTCATAAGGAGTGCACAAACTTCATGACTAATGCCATTAACAGTGGACATGCAGAAAGGGTTCTGCAGCATCAGCTGACAACAGCAAAAGGTAAGGTGTGGTGTATACCACATCATGGTGTATAGTCCAGGGGTGTCAAAGTCAAAAACACAGAGGGCCAAAAAAACAAATTTGCTACAAGCCAAGGGCCGGACTGGTTCAATGTTTATTATAAGGGGGTGATATAAGATTTGTTTTCTTCTTTCTGCACTCTTTTCATTCAGTGTTTTCTTTTTGATTAATTTGTTTTATTTCGTCTCTTTTAAATGAATGAATAAATGAATTAAATAAAATATTAAATAGCTTTACATCTGCTAAGTTCTTGGCATAAATCAACACAGACATGTTTCTGTTTTTAGTATTTTACATTGTTTTATAATGTAGCTGTTTATAACAAATATATTATAAATAAATAATAATAAAAAACTCCTAGATAATTACTAGAATAAATATTTAATAATAATGGTGTGGAGAGGATGGCTGTAAGGGGAGAAGGGAGGGCATCACAAAAAAAAAAAAAAAAATCATGCAGGGGGCCATAAATGAATTTGCGGGCCGGATCTGGCTTGCGGGCCGGCACTTTGACATATGTGGTGTATACCATCCACAAAAACATAATCTTTATGCTAAAAGAAGGTGGAAACAAATCCAATACATCTCAGATCTCTTTTGGAAACGTTGGATTCGAGACTATTTACCATTAGTACAGGAACAATAAAAACGAAAAGGTGTTTCATGTCTGGAAATATTTTTTGTGGTTATGGACTCAACAACACCTCGAGGGTCTTGGATGTTAATAACTATGGACTTCAATTTGGTCAGTTGGTCCCTCAACACAACTGATAACATTTCTTCAAAAAGAAGACAGGCTGTAGGCGAGCCGATTTGCCCTGTTGGCATGCACACAGCTGGACATCTCATCGACTTGGAAGACTTGATGACGTGTCTATCTCTGCTGTCATCTGTGGATCTTAAGGACGCATATTTAATTGGATTTATGATAACTGGTTCCTGCTTTTAGGATTCGGCTGGTTCCTGGTCTATCAACACACAAGGAAGATGTCGGTGGCTAATCTGGACCTGGTCAGGCTGCCTGCCTTACATGATGGCTTGGTTCATGTCTCGAGAAACCAGACTTTTGGCTGAATGGATCAGATCTAAGGGATTTTCTCAGGCACATTCCATTGATATGGTCATTTTAATTTGGACATTTCGGAAGCGAGTGGACCGACACAGACTGAAGGTAGATGTCATTAAAGTTCTGCCTGTTCCCAAAACAATCGTGTTTATCTGACATTTGGCTCCCTGACTGACCTTGACAGGCCATCTTATCTCAACACGCCTTAGAAGTTTTGTCAACTTGATGCTCTCACCCCTTCCAACCCTTCTGCTGAGGAATTCCACTGACTTTTCAGAGGAGCCAAGCTGAATAAATATTCTGTCATCATTTCAGGACTTTGGATTCGCATCTGGCTGTCCCCCCCATGAGTGTGCACAGATCTCCATGAACTGAGTGATTCTATCTGAACTCTGCAGTTTCGGTCCTGTGTATGTCCTGTACATATTGCAGTTCTGACAATAAAGTTGACTTTGACTTTGACTTGACAGTATGGTCTGGCATGCAACCGCCTGTGCGAGATTTTTTCATTACCACATTTTTGACCTTCAGAGGTCAAAAATGTGTTAGGATTTTTTTTGTCTCCAAACCCTATGTGTCATTTTTCCCCACTTTTCTTGTCTGTCCAACAGATCTCACTTGTAAATGAGTCTCCGAGGCTCAATGTGACTTATCTGTTTAAA
>JBBPBX010020515.1:0-43297 GCA_038048925.1 Garcialebias charrua | reverse complement strand
GTGGTCATTAGCGTGTGACTAGACGATCATCAGTTCTTTGGAGAAGACCATGGTTTGAGGCTTACTCCAGCAGACTTCTGACAGTTCCAGCAAAAGCTTAGAACTTTAAGGAAGGATCTGTGATCAGTGACTTGTTGTTTCCCCATTGGTCCAAACGAACCAGTGGGATGAAGGTCACTCGGATATCAGTTTTTAGAACAGAGAAGAAGTTGTTTAGAATGAAGAGAGAGAAACAGATTGACTGGAGCCTTGTTCATGAAAAACAACGGATTAAACTGTCTTCTTATTTCTAAACAAAGCAGTCAGGTCTCTGTGACCCGCGATTTCACCTTTAACACAGCAGTGAAACACAGTTTAACTCTCACAGAATAACACAGCTTAAAAGCACACATCATGAAAATGACAAAAGTTATTCTTTTGATCACATCAGCCTAAAATCAAAGATAGAAATAGTCTCTTTTGGTGACTATATTTATCAGATTACAGCTTAATGAATGATTTTGTAGTAAATGTCTTGCTTTACTGAGAGGTCAGTAAAGGTCATCACTGGACAGTTCAAAAACCTTAATTTGACCCTGGGTAGGTCCACTACATCTCCCCCCTTTTGGAAGCCATCGCCAGTCCTTGGGGATGGGGTCCAACACGAAAGGAAACCTTGAACTGTCTTTGATCTTGAAGTAATCCAGCAAGTGGAAAAGAAAAATCAAAAATTATAATCCCATAAAGTTTTTGGAAATTCCATACTGTTCGGAGGTAATCCCATTGCGAAAAGCTTTTAATCCTTTGGAAAACAAAGTCTGTTAACTCTTGGAAAACAAAGTCTTATAATCCACAGCGGTAATTCCACAGCAGTAAATCCACAACGATTAGTTTTGTTGATTGATCAGCAACAATTGTTTTCATAATCAGCATGTAGAGGGGATCCCTCGATTGACGCAGAGGAGGCGACCCTTGGATGAAGGTTGAAGACCAAGCGTTGGAGCTGCAGGTCCCCACATCGAAGGTTGTTGGCTGGTTGGTTTCCAGTCAGTGCCACTCTGGTTCTATGTGTCATGCAATTATGTGGTTTTTAGGTGGGCTTATGATTGGGATTTTACATTAAGCCTTACCTATATGCACCTGGTATGTAAGCTATCATGGTTTAGATCAGCTACACTTACCAATTAAGGGGTGGATCAATTCTGTAAAATTAGATATAGGGATTGTACCTATAAAATTTTGGAGGGCTTCTGTAACGAAGGCCTCTAATTCCAAACTATTCCTCCATTCATTACTTAGTTTAGGTTAAACTAAAATAAAAATGAAATATAGTTTGATCTAAATGTCTGTTGTCTTTTAGACGAACGACGTAGGATTTGGTATTCCTAATAAATTTTGAAGTCTATGGCGAGACTCATCAAAATGAATAGATAATCTAGAATAGAAACGATCGAATCGGTTCAATTTAGAAATTGTGAGACCAGTGTAGTTTATGGTACCTTGGGTAGCTTTAAACTACATTGACTCTTCAACGATTGCGATTTAACAAAATGAACTGCATGTTGGCATAGTTAAATCCATATCATTCATTAACCAATGTTAATACAAAACCTTTTTGGCTGGGAGTGTTCAGAACCAAAACAATATCTCAACTAATGACAACAGTAATGACTAAACAACAAGGAAACAACGTTTCACTGCTTCGACACACTCCTGTCGTCAGATTCCAAAGTGCAACACACAAGAAAAACAGGTCTCAACTTTATGACCGAGGTCAAATTAAATCTCGTGGATTTAAACGGTTGTTAAGGTTAGTTTTTTGTTGTGGGTTTTAGGCTTAGCGTTTCTAAGTTCAAATTGGACAATGCGACTTATAGGGTGGGAAATACGGTAGTTTAAACCTGATTAGTTTATTTACTAACTTGTGTTTGGACGACCTTATTATCCCATGAAGTCGGTGTGTTTGTGAGATCTTTGTCTTTTGTGGATTCATTGAACGCCTTGTAAGGTTTGATCTGATTTCGATGTACCCATTTAGCAATTGGCTCTTTGCGGCCTTTGCTGATTTTGATTTCGTAGACGACTGAGGACACTTTGTCTGTTATCAGATGAGGTCCAGTCCACCTGGGCATTAGTTTGCGGGCGAGAGTTCCGGTCTCGGACCCTCCTTTCCCGGTTGCTGGGGCGAACGTATAGTACCAGACTCTGTCTCCCACTTGGAGTTCATTGTGAGAGGCCTTCTGGTCATAGTACGCCTTACGTCCTTCAGCGGATCTTTCCAGGTTTTTCTGGGCGAAAGCAAAAGTGTTTCTGAGGTGTACATTCAAATCTTTGTCTTTGGCATGGCCTAACATCACCCCCCTTTGGTCATGGGGGACCACGAACACAGGTGAGGACGTCCGTCCATGGGCACAAGTTAGGATGCCACCGTTTAGTTTAAGCTGTTCGCGCAGCTGAGAGAAGACGGTACACAGGAATCGTTTAGGATTTGGCCAACGTATCTTCTTACGTTTACCTCTTTCCGTGTAATTCAGGTGTGTCACAACTGTCGGCGCAATCGCTGGTGTGTCTGATTGTACAGACTGCGACGGGTCACTGTCGTTGTGTGCGTCTTCCCACCTCTCGACTGAAGAGGGGCTCTTTGAGTCTGTAAAAACTATGTCATTTCTGACTAGTTCTAGACACAAATGTCCCTGAACCAAGGTTTCATCGAAAGCTTGGCTGATAGCCGATTTACCTGTCCCAGGGGACAGTACAGCAACCTCGGTGTGGGGTCCTTGGATCTCCACACCTTTCTCTACCTGTGGTAGGTAATGTGAGTTTGCCCCCTTCTTGTCTGATGAGGGGTCCTCGTAATCTGCAACAATGATGTCCAAGTGACTGTCAGCGTTTGGTTGACTGTCATTTTCTGGACTCAGATGCCCTTGAACCAAGGTTTCATTGAAAGCTTGGTTGATTGCCGAATTACCTGTCTCAGAGGACAGTACAGCGTCTTCGGTGTGGGATCCTTGGATCTCAACACCTTTCACTACCTGTGGTAGGCAGTGGTCAGGGAGTGCTGAATGTGTCAGCTCACAGAGGAGGTTCTCTTGTTGGACCGGAGTTTGGTCCAACTTTTGGGTCTCTTCTGTCTCACCTGTAGTTGAAGGTTCACTTACCGGGCTTGTGACCACGGTTGGGGAGTCCCTCGTGGCCACTGCGGTACCTGCGGTTAGGCAGTCTGTACCACAACGAGGAGGCACTTTTATTGGCAGGGGTTTTCTCACTGTTGCCCACATTTTCTGTTGACCATAATCTATAATCGCTTCAAAACGGTTTATAAAGTCTTGGCCAACCAGAAATGGGAATGAGTCAAGTGTGGACACATACACTGGGTGGTGTAGTGTCGTTTTGCCAATCTGCATGTGAACCATAGCTATGGCTGTTAGGGTTGTTCTCGTCTCTGCGAGACCCTGTAGCTCAATAGCACATTTCTCAAAGGGTATTTGCCTGTCAACACCGTTAGCGGCGGTCCTCAGCTCCTCGAACAGCTTGGCCGACATAATAGTTATATCAGAACTGCCATCCAGGAGGGCTTCACGCTCAAGGACACCTTCCAGTGTGATAGGCAGGTAAGCTTTCTTAGCCACCCCCCTTTGTATAAAGTTACACAGAAACCTCACAGGTCTTGGCCCACGTTTCTGTTCACGTGTGACTCTGTCTGTGTAATCTTGCTTACTGTCAGCATCTTGTTGGCTGTCAGCATCATGACCTTCAGGATGTTGTTGTGTGTCAGCAATTGGTTTGCTGTCAACATCCATGGCAATGTTGGTAGTAGTGTGCGCTGAGTTATTTGTGTGCTCTGAGTCTTTGTGAAAGACAGTGCTACACATCGCTCCAGGTTGGTCAATGTTGATAGTGTCATTATCAATGATAACGCCACTCATTGTATCAGGTTGGTCAAGCACAGTAACATTCAAATCTACTGACAAACTACTTACTTCCTCTGTCTCTTCCGAGCATAGAGGTGTTGGGCCATTATTCCGGGACATTCGTGACTCTTTGCCTGTCTCGAACTGTTCTGTTCGAGGCGCGGGAGGTGCAGTTCCAAGGCTCGGGGGTGTCTGTTGGGACAACGCATAGTTACATGAGTATAGGTCCCCATCCTTCAATTTCTTTTGAAGTCCACCCACCGATTGACCTTGGTTTTCACCCATCTGGTTCGATCTGAACCGTTGTGGGTCTCTTAGAGAGTGAACACCTACCTTTTGTGGTTCGTTGCTTGTCTCAGATTTTTCAATCTGAGGTGCTTCAGGGGCGGGGCTCCCTTTAAACCATTTTGAGTCACTGTTCCAACTGGTACCAACATTTCGGTGTATGTCAGTTTGAAAATCTTGTTCATTCTTGCTAGTATTATCCAACTCTTTTAACAACCGACGCGTGTTCTCCACCACTTCTGAGGTCAGAGGACCTTTGAGACGACGGTGTTTATCCTCGCTGTCTATAGGAGAGTGAACCTCTCCTATTTTTTGCGACTGGGATACGACCTTTTGACCTGGGCACACCTCAGAGGGTGTTTTGTTTTGCATGTGAGCCTCAACAGCAGTTACAGCGCACTGTTTCATCATTGATTGTTTAAACCGATGTTGTAACTCAAGGCCTTTTTTGAGAAGTTTTTTCTATTGTCGTTTGCTATTGTTGTCACTAACTGTGTGCTCTGAGTTATCCATGTGCTCTGAGTTATCAAAGACAAGGTCACTCAATGTACCAGTTCGGTCATCCTCTGTATCATTCAAGTTTTCAAACAACCAACTTATGTCCACTATCTCCTCAGAGCATAGAGGTATGCTGCCTTTTTTCTGGAACTCCTGTGATTTTCTGCTACTCCCGGACTGTCCAGTCCGCAGTGCAGGGGCAGGAGCTTTGCTCGGTGTAGACCGCGGAGGGTCACTTAAAGAGCGGGCGTCCACCGTTTGTGGTTTTTTGCTTATCTCGGGCAGCTTCGTCCGAGGTGCAGGGACAGGACGTGTGCTCGTCCTTTGAAATCGTTTTATGTACTCTGGGTCTTGTCTGAGCCACTCTGGCTCATTGTTCCAGCGGGCAGGTTCCTGTTGTGGTTTGTTAGTTTGAAAAACATGTTTTTTCTCGCCTTTTTTAGGAGAGGGAGTTGATGAACTTGTCCCTTCCAGCTCCAGCGAGTGGGATTTGACCGCTTGGTAATGTAGTTCACGCTCTGGTTTTGTTTTTAACCAGATCGGGTCAGGGAGTTGACGAACATCAAAACCATTTATAGCACGCCGTTTTATTTTTAATTGCTCAATCTCACTTTTTAACTCAAGTTGTTCTTGTTGAAAATTTTCTCTTCTGCGAATGTTATCTTGCCTTAACAATTCAAGTATTTCAGTGAGCAGCTGTAAAGCTTCATCACAATCGTTATCTCCCATCTTTTTGTTTTGAATTCGTTTGATCTCACGTTTTAACTTAAGTTTTTCTTGTTGAAAAGTTTCTCTTCTGCGAATGTTACTAAGCCTTAACGATTCAAGCTTTGCTGTGAGCAGCTGTAAAGCTTGATCATAATTGTTATCTCCCATCTTTTAGTTTTGATTTTGTGTGAAAAAAATCAAAAGATTGTTCTCATGTTAGTGTTTGCAAATAAATATTCACTTTTAATGTAGCACTGAGTCAAATAAACTAATCAGCTGAGGTTTACGCGTTTCACTGTGTAATAAGTATTCATAGGTACCTTATTTCAGGTTTTTACCCTCAATGAACTTTGTAAAAGTTAAATGCACTCTTGCAGTGTTAACTTTAAAATAGAACTTACGTTCAAACAACAGTTACTAACTAACCCAAGCAGCCTGATTTCCGTTTTTCTTACTCAAACGCTTATAAAAGAGGGCTGACTTAAATGCAATGACTTCACTAAAATGTGACAGGATGCTGCTTGAGCATGCCTTTAAAAAGATGTCTTGCAGTCTCAGTGAAACTGATTTCGTACTGCATTTGACAGTTATCAGGAGTGAAAAATGTAATTTTGTTTGTTATTTTAAACTTTTTATTTAAAATAAACTGGAGTCATTAATTGTACACAGAAAAACGTTAAAAATGCCATTTTTAACTAAAAGTGTGCAGTTGTGCACACCAATTCTGTTTAAAATTCAGAGATGTGAAGAGCTTAATGTGGAAATGCTCTGTTCTCCATCATTTTTTTTTAATTTAATTTGAAAATCAAATAAAAATGCTTTTTGAGTGTTATTTTAAATCTCTTCAGTATTTAAAATGAGCATAAATTGTTTGTCTGTACCTCTGTTATTCTAAAATTTGTATTTAGAATAAACAGGAGTTTTTGTTTGTGTACAGAACAATTTTAAAGCTGGTAACTTTTACCATAAAAAATGCTGACTTTATGATGTTTGAGAGAAAACTCATCTATTAACGTCCAGCAGGGGGCAGCTTTGAGTCTTAATTTATCACGTGGAGACTGATATATTTCATCCAGCATTTAACTGAAAACTACCTTTTAGAGTTAGTTTCTAGTATGTTCGTGATAAACGCTCGAACCGCGTTCTTGTCAGAGACAAGTTTATGTTGCTAGACAGTGTTGATGGCTTCAGATGAGTGTTTAAGTGTGTGTTCGTGTGTGAACGAGTGTGAACCAGCGAGTGTGACCTGTCACTCAAAGTGCGGCACCTGGAAGTGACGACAAAAATGGGCGGGCCAACGCAGCGTGCGTAGCGCGTCACCAGCTTCAGTGCTGTTGAGCGAGGCGGAGCTCGCTAAACAGATACGTGACGTCAACCAATCAATCACAGCGTATGTAGTTCATTCCCAAGCGTTCATGGTGAATGAAGTTCTTACCTCCGACCACGGCAGTGCCGGAAATGACGACAAAGTGGGTTGGTCGCAACGGCGTGCGTTCCCACTACAGCGAATCAGCGCTCGCTACGAGTGATTGACAGCTCACAGCTCTCGTTTCATCCAATCACAGCTCATAAACAAACGTGTACTTGGACACGTAGCTCTAACGTTAGCTCGCACAACAGACCACAACTTTATAGACTCTTAAAACAACTCAAACGCTTCAATTTAACTCCCCAAAACTCTGAAACATGCGGCGAACACACCTAGACAGGCCAACTTAGTTACGCTCAGTAACACAGCACTGCAGCTGTTGAACAAACACGGACTCACTCGGAGCGCGTAAAGGTCGGTTCCGGTCCACTTCGTCGTGGAGCAGAAACTTGGGTCTGAACAGAACCACTATCCGACTACGTTCTACAGTAATATGCTTCTATGACCTGCTCTAACATGTAAAATGCCACAACAGCAATCTTGTAGATGTTAAATTAGCTTTCAGGCTTCTGACTCGGCGGTCAAACAAAGCGTTGTACAGGAGTCTGCGTGAACTGGACCGAAACAGGACCAGAACCACCACAGACCACGGCTGACAAAACTTCACCTGAATGCTTCCAACAGCGTCTAACAGAGTTGAAACAATAATAATCTCACAGCTTCAAATGATAAAAACATGCAGAATCTGCCTGCTTTGAACACTTCCAGCCAAAATCATTATCCTCAGAGTTTAAAACTTGGATCCTTTTATGCAAACATGACGTTACAGTTCATGACTGAGACCACAGATATCAATAAACTTTCAGAACCACGTACGAAGGCCACCAGATGTAAGAATTAATGAGGAGGTCAATATTAATACTGACCTCTTTATCCTTAATTAATCTACTTATTCAGATTGAATAGTAAATTCACGGATTCTGTTCTTTTTCAGTTTACCCAATATTTCTGTGATCTTTATGATGGATAAATAAACAAAGCCATTAAGTGACAAAGACGTTAACTTAGTTTGATATGTCAAAGAGACACTATCATTTATTTAAAATAAATCAACTAAATTAACACCATTACACTTGATTGACATGATTTCACTTTCTTTCAATTCAAAACGTCAGCACACTTAAATTCAACACAACAGACATAAATATTAGATGTTATACATATTTAGTCTGTGGGCTCTTTAAACTTAAAATAGTTTCCAGCTTAGATAGAGAGGGAAAGATTTAGGAGGAGAAATTTATGGAGGAAGAAAAGTTAAGAGTCAGGGAGTTATCTTGATGTGTTTTAACCAGAAACATGGCAGTTCTCCGGCCGATTAAAGCTACACGTTGGTACCCTTGGCAAAGCATTTGACGACTTGTTACCTCGTGAAGATGGTCAGTCTCCCTCGGTCCAGTTTGGTCAGTTCGTTTACCATTCTCAGCGTCTCCAGACGTGCGCCTTGACTCGAACCGAAAGTAACGGCAGCTCCTGGTGGTGTTTCCAAGATAAGACGTTCCTTAAAGGAATGTCAATAAAAGAGAGCTTTTCACGGCTTGAAATAGATTTATAACAGGCATGTTATAAATCTTTTAACTGAATGACGTGTCCTTAGCGTGTGACTAGACGATCATCAGTTCTTTGGAGAAGACCATAGTTTGAGGCTTACTCCAGCAGACTTCTGACAGTTCCAGCAAAAGCTTAGAACTTTAAGGAAGGATCTGTGATCAGTGACTTGTTGTTTCCCCATTGGTCCAAACGAACCAGTGGGATGAAGGTCACTCGGATATCAGTTTTTAGAACAGAGAAGAAGTTGTTTAGAATGAAGAGAGAGAAACAGATTGACTGGAGCCTTGTTCATGAAAAACAACGGATTAAACTGTCTTCTTATTTCTAAACAAAGCAGTCAGGTCTCTGTGACCCGCGATTTCACCTTTAACACAGCAGTGAAACACAGTTTAACTCTCACAGAATAACACAGCTTAAAAGCACACATCATGAAAATGACAAAAGTTATTCTTTTGATCACATCAGCCTAAAATCAAAGATAGAAATAGTCTCTTATTGGTGACTATATTTATCAGATTACAGCTAATGAATGATTTTGTAGTAAATGTCTTGCTTTACTGAGAGGTCAGTAAAGGTCATCACTGGACAGTTCAAAAACCTTAATTTGACCCTGGGTAGGTCCACTACGAACGCAGCTGCCCGATTTTTAACCAGCACACGCAAAAGAGAGCACATTACACCAGTCTTGGCCTCCCTTCACTGGCTACCGGTTCATCTTCGAATCCAATTCAAAATTCTCATGTATGTCTACAAATCGCTGAACAGTCTCGCCCCCGCCTATCTCTCAGATCTGATACACCCATATGTCCCTCCACGTGCTTTGAGGTCAGAGGATCAGGTACTCTTAATAGTTCCAGAAACTCGCCTTAAGCGCAGGGGTGACAGGGCGTTCTCTGTAGCAGGCCCAAGACTCTGGAACGAGTTACCGCTGCTCATCAAACAGGCCCCCTCCCTCTCGGTTTTCAAATCCCGGTTAAAAACTCACTACTACTCCATCGCTTTCAATGCCAGCTGATTTGTACTGGATCGTTTGATTTATGATCTGCAATGTTTTTATGTTTTTCGTGTTGTACTTCATTGTATGTGTTGCCTGTTGCGTGTTTGTTTGTCCAGCACTTTGGTGTGGACTTGTTCCTGTTTAAAGTGCTTTATAAATAAAATGGTATGGTATGGTATGGTATGGTAAATTCAAAGATAATTTGTTTAATTTAAACCAAGTTTGTATTTTTATAAATTCTGTTTTCATCATATCCAAAATCTGTTTTATGTCTTTACCCGAACAGAAAAATGTGGTGTCATCGGCAAAAAGAACACATTTAAGAAGTCCTGACACATTTACCAAGTCATTCACATATAAAATAAATAACTTTGGTCCAAGCACAGAGCCCTGAGGAACTCCACAATTGATATCACGGAGGTCAGATCTAACATCATTTATTTGCACAAACTGTTTCCTATCTTTCAAATAGCTAGATACCCACTGTAATGCTGGTCCTCTAATACCATATTTATTTAGTTTTTCAAGGAGAATGGTGTGGTCAATGGTATCAAATGCTTTTTTTAGATCAACAAAAACACTAACACAGTACTGTTTATGATCGACAGCATTAGTTATTTGTTCCATTAAATCCATGAGAGCCATTGATGTAGAGTTTTTTTCTCTAAACCCATACTGACTGCTACTTAAAATATTTTGTTTATCAATAAATTGATCCAATCTGGTCACAAATAGTTTTTCTAGAATTTTTGAGAACTGTGGTAATAAGGATATTGGCCTATAATTATTGAATACACATTTATCACCATTTTTAAAAAGAGGAATTACCTTTGCTACTTTCATGTTATCTGGAAATATTCCTGTTGAAAAAGATAAATTGCATATATATGTAAACGGTTCAATAACATAACTTATTATTTCTTTTACGAACATCATATCCATGTCCACCCAGTCTTTTGATCTCTTGTCTGAGAGATTTTTTACCATTTTCATAATTTCCTCTTTGTTAGTTCCATTAAGAAAAATACTGTTGGTGCAACTTTTAATTGAATGACACACCTTATTATCTACTTTTGGTATTTTAGCTGCAAGGCTTGATCCAATATTTACAAAATATTGATTAAATTCATTTACGATATCATTCTCATCATGTATTTCTTTGTCATCTTTCACAAAATATTTTGCAATGTTCGTTTTTGCTTTATGACTTTTTAGAACATCATTTATTACTCGCCATGTTGTTTTAGTGTCACCATTGCTCTTGTTTAATAAATCACTATAGTATTCTTTCTTGCATTTTCTTATAATCATTACCAATTTATTTTTATATTTTTTATATTTTTCTTCAGCTTGTTGTGTTCTCGTTTTTAAGAAACATGAATACAAGTATTTTTTTTACAAGCATTTCTCAACCCTTTAGTCATCCAAGGTTGGTCAACAATATTTCTTTTTCTACGATTTCTTTGCACACAATTCTTTTCATACAGAGCTTCTAAAATGTTCATAAATTCATCATATGATCTGTTAACATCATCAATATACACGTCCTTCCAGTTTTGCTTCTGTAAATCATCTTTTAATTGATCCATAGCTTTTTTTGATGTGTTTATTATTTTTTTCTTAATTGTAACTTCTTTTGTAATGTTTTGATCATTTCTGTAGATAGTGAAAACTGGTAAATGATCACTTAAATCAGTTGTTAAGATACCACCTGTCATATCCCCATTTGTTATATTTGTGAAAATGTTGTCAATTATCGTAGCACTATGAGTTGTAATTCTTGTTGGTTTTGATATTAACGGATAAAGATTTAAACTATACATTGAATTTAGAAATGTGCTGATGTTATTTGAATCTGTTTTATTTCCCAGGTCAATATTAAAGTCTCCACACAAGAAAACTTTTTTATTTAAACTCTTTTCCAATAGTTGTATGATTTTATCGGTGAATATTTCTATATTTGATCCTGGTGATCGATATACACAACTTATGGATATGTTTTTAGCATTTTCGTTTAATATTTCTATTGTTATTATTTCCATAAGATTGTCAACAATTATTGACATTTCTTTAATTATTCTACACTTTATTTCATTTTTGACAAATAGAGCTACTCCACCACCTTTTTTATTGTTTCTGTTTAAATGATATAATTCATATCCTTCGATGTGAACATTATTTTTGTTTTCATCATTAAGCCATGTCTCTGACAGTGCTATTAATGTAAAAGTTCTGTTTAACTGTTTTAAATAATCTGTTATTTTGGATATATTTGCATTTATACTTCTACTATTGATGTGAATAATAGAGAGATCTCCATTTGTTATATTGATGTCATTAAACTGTTCTTCATTATAGTATTCACAGTCTTTTATAGCAGGATAAAAGTTTGCATCAACCACATCTTCAACATTGTATATTTTAAATTCTGAGTCTTCGTTTGTTGTTGTCATGTTTTAATGTATTTGTTTGTTTGTTCATTTTTGTCAATTTTTGTGTATGAACATGTGATAGTGATTGGTGATTTGTCATTTTTGAGCTCATCAAAATGTGTCTAAGTCTTTCAGATCTTTTATTATTTTAGCTTGAGAATTTTCATGTACTTTGATCCATATGTTTCCGTTTCTTGTCCAAGTTTTTTTTTTTTTTTTCTTTTTCAACAACCTTGCTGCATGTGCAATGTTTGCGTTTTTTTTAGTTAGGTGTTCATTCATGTAGACATTAGTGTTTGTGAGTTTCTTTGACTGCATCATTACCCTGTTTCTTTGATTCCTTCCAATGAATCTGACGACTACTGATGGTTTAAGTTTGTTAGTTCTATTGGGCAGTGTGTAACAGGTGGAAATGTCATCATGTTTAATGTTAATTTCTTTGCCATTTAAGAAAGTGACTACCTGATTCTCCAGAGACTGCAGTTGTTCTGGTAGTCCTCCTTCACTCGTGTTAACGCCTTTAGTTACATCTGCCGATGTCCAGCGTTTAAGCTCGAGTCCAGAAATTACCAGATTCTCGCCTCTTATGTATTGTTCCATGTCATCACACTTTTGTTCCAATTTAGCTAATCGTTCCTCTCTGATGATCTCCTGAGATTTCATTTGCTTCATCTCCTCTACTAGTTGAGTAATGTTTTTTTGCTCAGCTCTCAAACTTGCAAGTTCCTTAGTGAGAAAGTCTATTGATTTTTTCAATTCCTCCATTAACACCAAATTTTTATCCACCGAGTTATGACTCCCCGACTCCTGTCTCAGCGGCTCCTGTTTCTTTTTTTTCCCAGGACTCATCTCGCCTGCTTCTTCTGGCCTGGATACAGAAATTCACTGTTCCACAGTAACTCGCTCGCCGATCTGCTCCCGTCCACAGCAACTCGCTCGCTGTTCCGCTCCCGTCCACAGCAACTCGCTCGCTGCTCTGCTCATGTCCAACAGTAACCAGCTTGTTGTTCTGCTCACGCCCACAGCAACTCGCTCACTGCTCTGTTCCCGTCCGTCCAAAGCAGCTCGATCGCTGCTCTGCTCCCGTCACAGCAATTCGCACGTTGCTCTGCTCCCGTCCACAGCAACTCGCTCGCTGCTCTGCTCCCGTCCAACAGCAACTCGCTTGTTGCTCTGCTCACGTCCAACAGATACTCGCTCGCTGTTCTGCTCCCGTCCAACAGCTACTCGCTCGTTGCTCTGCTCCCGTCCAACAGCAACTCGCTCGTTGCTCTGCTCCTGTCCAACAACAACTCGCTCGTTGCTCTGCTCCCGTCCAACAGCAACTCGCTCGTTGCTCTGCTCCTCCAACAACTCGCTCGTTGCTCTGCTCCTGTCCAACAACAACTCGCTCGTTGCTCTGCTCCCGTCCAACAGCAACTCGCTCGTTGCTCTGCTCCTGTCCAACAACTCGCTCGTTGCTCTGCTCCTGTCCAACAACAACTCGCTCGTTGCTCTGCTCCCGTCCAACAGCAACTCGCTCGTTGCTCTGCTCCTGTCCAACAACAACTCGCTCGTTGCTCTGCTCCCGTCCAACAGGACATCCAACAGGACTTGCTGCTCTGCTCACGTCCGTAGCAAACAGCTTGCGCAGGTCCTGTCCACCAGCAGCCATTTCAGCTCAGCTCTCGTCCATCTGGGGCCTGGATGTAATTTATTGTCCCACAGCAGCACTCCAATGCCTCTCTGGCCTCACCAGCTCACAGACTACAGATCAGACCACAGACTTCAGATCGTCAGCCTGTAGCAACAATCCCCAACTCTGTGGTGTTTTGCCGCATTAGCTTTTATCAACAGCACATGGCTAGCGTTAGCTTGTAGCCTGTAGCCTTCACTCCCAGCTTTGTTGTTTTCTTTCGCTGCAACAAAGCACCTCCAGCGTGCCGGCCCGCGTTTCTTCGTAACAACCAGCGTATTTTTCAGGTTTATTTGTTCACGAAGCCCGCAGCTCCGCAGCTACGGCACCCGGTTACGGTGCCCCAGCTCGGTTAGCTTTGATTAGCCCGGTTTGTAGCTATGCTAGGCTAACTCTCGGCAAAAACTCACGGACACGTTGGCTTGTAGATTCATAATTCTGGATCGCATGTTCCAGTCCAATATCCGCAGCTTTTTCAGCACTCCTCTCTGTACATCCAATGCAAAAAACTGCGAGTACAAGCTCTCCAAATACTCCTTTGGAGGAAGTACTGGCAGGAGCCCGACTAAAAGCGTCCTCTCTGCTTAGCCGCCATCTTTCGTCCCCCACCTCAGCTGGGATGCGGTTAAAGCACTCCCGGAGGTGTGAGTTGAAGATCTCTCTGATGAGATCTTCTGCAAGGCATTCCTAGCAAACCCTCACTACACGTTTGGGTCTACCAGGTCTGTCCGGCATCTTCCCCCGCCATCTGATCCAGCTCACTACCAGGTGGTGATCAGTTAATAGCTCAGCTCCTCTCTTCACCCGAGTGTCTAAAACAAAGGGCCGCAAATCAGATGACACGACTATGAAGTCTATATCGATCTACGACCTAGGGCGTCCTGGTGCCAAGTGCACTTATGAACACCCTTATGTTTGAACATGGTGTTTGTGATAGACAAACTATGACTGGCACAGAAGTCCAACAACAGAACACCACTCGGTTTCAGATCAGAGAGGCCGTTCCTCCCAATCACACCCCTCAAGGTCACACTTTCATTACCCACATGGGCATTGAAGTCCTCCAGCAGAATAAAGGAGTCCCCAGCTGGCGTACCTTCCAGCACTCTTACCAAGGACTCCAAGAAGGCCGGATACTCTGAGCTACAGTTTGGTGCCTAGGCACAGACAACAGTCAGGGCCCGTCCCCTACCCGAAGGCAAAGGGAAGCCACCCTCTCATCTACTGGGGAAAACTCCAACACACAGGCATCAAGTCGGGGGGCTACGAGTAGACCCACACCAGCTCAATACCTCTCACCATGGGTAACTCCAGAGTGGAATAAGGTCCAGCCCCTCTTAAGGAGATCGGTTCCAGAGCCCATGCTGTGCGTTGAAGTAAACCCAACTATATCTAGTCGGTATCTCTCAACCTCACACACAAGCTCAGGCTCCTTCCCCACCAGAGAGGTCGCGTTCCATGTCCCAAGAGCCAGCTTTGGTAAGCCAAGGTCAGAGCGTCAAGGTCCCAGCCTTCAGCCACTGTCCATGGCATCACGCACCCAACTTTTATGGCCCTTCCTGCTATAAGGATGGCTCCCTCTGTCTCTGTCTGTTGGTCTGTCTCCCTCCTTACATGTTGTCCCTCAGGCCTACGTGTTATCTCCCTCTGTTGGTCTGTCTCCCTCCTTACATGTTGTCCCTGAAGTCTGCGTGTCGTCTCAGGCGATTATGATTTTAGGTGATTAGGATGAGTATATTAGTCTGCGTTTGTGTGTGTCTGTCATTGTCGGGTCATTCATTCGTTTTCCCCTGGTGTGTCGTGTCCAGCTCCTTGCTCTGTTAGTACGTTCTCTACAGTTTTTGAGTTCAAGTATTTCTACCCCAGTTAGAGCTACAGTTTCTAGTTTACAGAGTTATGCCACAGTTTCTAGCTACAGTTTATAGTTTATAGAGTTAAGCCAAAGTTTCTAGCTACAGTTTCTAGTAGATCGAGTTAAGCCACAGTCTAGCTACAGTTGGCTACGTTTTTTGTATCACTGCCACGTCAGTGTTTTTGAGTTTTTGTGATTAAACGTTTTTGGACTTTTTCTACTCCTGCCTCCGAGTGTCTACCTGTCTGCACGATTGGGCTCATTCTACAACCACACGTCGTAACGTGACAGAAATGACCCGACCATTCCTGAGTCCAGCAGACAGATAATTCAGACTTACCTCAAAGGCAGAAGATGTCTACGTCAGCTCAGAAGGAAGCTGTAGTCATCCGAGTTGGCGGTTGTTGTTCGGAACCCGCTTGGATTCACCATAGATCCGGGCTGGAAGAGTTTCCGTCACCACTGCTGGTCACGGAGCGAGCAAGGAGGAGATGTAGAGACGGCCGTTCCAAACCGTCTCCCTCCTTCACCCTTGCACGAGCCATTTCCTTGTGGGACGTGTCCGAAGACGAATCGGATCCAGAGTCCAGTTAGGATAATAAACTTTATAATAATAAACTTTATTTGTATAGCACCTTCCAACAATGCCTTGCATTGACCAAGGTGCTTAACAGGATAAAAAGATGAATAAACTGGAACAATAAATCAATGAAAATAGAATAAGAAACAACAGCAATAAAAGAAGGCAATGGAAATAAAAAATGCTACAAACTAAAACTTTTTGAACAAGAGGAAATAAAAAGGCAATGGAAATAAAAAATGCTACATACTAAAATACCAAAAGTAATAAAAGTTACACACTGAAAGCTTTTTTGAACAAGTGTGTCTTCAGTCTGGTTTTGAACAGAGTCAGATCAGAGGTGGCACGCAGCTCAAGGGGGAGACTGTTCCAGGCTTTAGGGCCGGCAACAGAAAATGACCGGTCTCCCCATTGTTTGTACCTTGAGTGAGGCACCTCCAGCAGGTGTTGACTGGCAGATCGTAAAGCTCTGCCGGGCTGATGGGCTTTCAAAAGTTCTGAGATGTACAGAGGTGCAAGTCCATTCAGAGCTTTGAAAACAAACAGCAGCAGCTTGAACTGTATCCTGAACTGAACCGGGAGCCAGTGTAAAGAGGACAGGACAGGAGTGATGTGTTCATATTTTCGTGTGTTGGTCAAAAGGCGCGCGGCAGAGTTCTGTACAAGCTGTAAACGGGAGATGGAGGATTGATTAATACCAACATACAAAGCATTACAATAATCAAGTCTGGAGGTCACAAAGGCATGGATGGCCTTCTCCAGATCAGCACGGCTGAGAAATGACTTTACTTTGGAGAGCAGTCGGAGCTGGAAAAAGCTGGTCTTGACAACAGAACTGATCTGTTTATCAAGCTTTAAGTTGGAGTCAAGCTGCACTCCAAGATTTCTGACCACCGGGTTGAAATGGGGGAGGGGAAAACCAACACTGGGACTGGGAAGGATGTTGCTGGTGTCATCAGGTGCACCAAATAAAATGCATTCAGTTTTATCTGTGTTTAGGTGGAGGAAGTTTTGAGAGAGCCAGTGCTTAATGTCATTTAAGCAGTTGACAAGAGTGTTTGAACTGAGTGAGGGGTTGGGAGTGACTGGCAGATAGATTTGTAAATCGTCTGCATACATGTGAAAAGACAGGTTATGACGTGCAATGATTGATCCTAATGGCAGCATGTAAAGAGAGAAGAGGACTGGCCCTAGAATAGATCCCTGTGGTACGCCAGAGGTCAGAGGGGTTGATGAAGAGGAGGACAGGTCGCCTATCATGACAGAAAAAGTTCTCCCAGACAGGTAAGATTTGAACCACTCAAGCACAGCTCCCTGGAGGCCAACCTGCTGAGACAAGCGGTTGATTAGTACCTGATGGTCGACGGTGTCAAAAGCTGCTGAGAGGTCTAACATCACCAGCAGTGCAGGGTTTTTTGCATCCAGAGACAGAAGAATGTCATTCTGTACTTTGAGCAGTGCAGATTCAGTGCTGTGACGAGCTCGAAAACCTGACTGAAATTTTTCAAACAGGTTGTTGAGTTCTAGAAACGATTGAAGTTGAGTAAAAACAATCTTTTCCAGGACCTTTGATAGAAATGACAGATGTGAAACTGGTCTGAAATTAGAGAGAGCTGTAGGATCTAGGCCTGGTTTTTTGAGAAGAGGCCTGACCACAGCATGTTTGAAAGCAGATGGCACAAAACCTGAAGATAGACAGCTGTTAATGAATGACAAAACACAAGGACCAATTACATCAAAGGATTGTTTGAACATTTTAGAGGGAATGATGTCCAGAGAACAGTTAGTTGGTTTCATCTGCTGAACCACCTTGGTGAGGTTAGGCAGTGAAACCAGGTCGAACTGGTCAAAAACAGCTGTGGTTATTGCAGACGCACAAGACTGGATGGTGTTGGATGAACTGACAATGTTCTGTCTGATAGAGTCTATTTTGTTGACAAAATAGCTCTGAAAGTCATCGCAGGTAGACTGTGTGGCAGTTTTCAGAACATTGACAGATGGGTTGATGACAGACTGGAGTGTGCTGAAAAGCGTCCTCGGCCGGTTGGAGCTGGTGGAGATTAAATTGGAGAGGTACTGTGACTTGGCCTGTTTCACAGCATTATGATACTCACAGAGACAGTCTCTCAGTATTCCTTGAGATACATGAAGCCGGTCGCGCTTCCATTTTCGTTCTGCTTTTCTGCAACGTTGTCGAAGAGCTCGCGTCGTTTCGTTGAGCCATGGTGAAGGTTTGTTCTTTGAAGATGCCTGTTTGAGAGGAGCGATGGAGTCCAAGATCGTCGTGCAGGTGTGATGGAAGGAGCTGATGAAGTCCTCAGGATGTAGAGATGGGTCCAGGCTGACAGCAGAGCAGAATTCAGTGCTCTTAAAGGCATCAGTGAACTCACTTGGAGTTAATGGGGTGATAGAGCGACAGAAACGTGCTGGGAGAATAGCCTTTGGTGCAGGAGAGGTGAAAAATTCGAATAAGATGGGAAAATGGTCTGAGATACAGGTGTCCAGGATCTCCACAGCAGGTATTTGTAGGCCGTGGGAGATAATTAAATCGAGTGTATGACCCTGGCTGTGTGTGGCTCCCGAGACCGACTGTGACAGGTTGAAAGAGTCCAGGAGGTCCTGAAACTCACATCCAAGCTGATTACTTGGGCAGCAGGTGTGTACATTGAAGTCCCCACAGAAAAGCCAAGAGTCAAACTTTGGCATTAGGTCAGCCAGTAGTTCAGAAAACTCACTGAGAAAGTTTTTGTTGTATTGAGGGGGCCTATAAAAGAGGCCACACAGAATAGGTTTTGCAGATTCCAGCACAAAAATCATGTTTTCAAAACTGTTGTAATTTTTCTGAGGCAACATGCGGCACTTGAACGCCTCCTCATTGAAAACTGCAGCGAGGCCCCCCCCTCTTCCAGATCCACGCGGAGCGCTCAGATAAGAGAAGCCAGGTGGGAGGAGTTCAGAGAAGCAGCTGTTGTCTCCAACTTTCTGCCAGGTTTCCGTGATCAAAAACAGATCCAGACGATGAGTGGAGATCAAATCACTTAATATAAAAGTTTTATTTGTTATTGATCTGGCGTTAAACAGCGCTGACCGTACAGGAACACAGCCAGTTACGTCACTCTCAGCTCGAGCGAGCGGGCGGAGGTACTGTTTAACGCAGCCTCGCTCCACAGCCCTCACGGGGGGACAAGATGGAAACTGAGAAGGATGAGTATATTAGTCTACGTTTGTGTGTGTGTCATTGTCGGGTCATTCGTTCGTTTTCCCCTAGTGTGTCGTGTGCAGCTCCTTGGTCTGTGAGTACGTTCTCCAGTTTTTGAGTTCAAGTATTCCTACCCTAGTTAGAGCTACAGTTTCTAGTTTACAGAGTTATGCCACAGTTTCTAGCTACAGTTTCTAGTTTATAGAGTTAAGCCACAGTCTAGCTACATTTCGCTACGTTTTTTGTATCACTGCCACATCAGTGTTTTTGAGTTTTTGTGATTAAACGTTTTTGGACTTTTTCTACTCTTGCCTCCGAGTGTCTACCTGTCTGCACGATTGGGCTCATTCCACAACCACACGCCGTAACGTGACAGAAATGACCCGACCATTCCTGAGTCCAGCAGACAGATAATTCAGACTTACCTCAAAGGCAGAAGATGTCTATGTCAGCTCAGAAGGAAGCTGTAGTCATCCGACTTGGCGGTTGTTGTTCGGAACCCGCTTGGATTTACCATAGATCCGGGCTGGAAGAGTTTCCGTCACCGCTGCTGGTCACGGAGCGAGCGAGGAGAAGACGCAGAGACGGCCGTTCCAAACCGTCTCCCTCCTTCACCCCTGCGCGAGCCATTTCCTTGTGGGACGTGTCCGAAGACGAATCGGATCCAGAGTCCGGTTCCGATCCAGTTCCTGAAACACGGCATCGCCGACGGAGGCGGCGACCGGCAAAGACAAACATTTCCGGGTTTCTGCCTGTTTCCCCTCCTGTTTCTCCCACACCGTCAGACAGGTTGAGGAGGATTACGGAGGGGGTGGGATTCCTGCTCCCATGTTCCGTGACGTCAACGGGGGGACATCCCTTGAAAGGGGGGTGTGGATCCCACAACATGTCTGCAGGAAGACACAACAGAGGCTCCTGCATAACACACGGCTGAGAGGAGACTTCCTCACAAGACCCCGTCACCGAAGGAGTGTTCGAGCTCCTGCTCTGAAGAGGATCACACGTTGACCACAGGGGTCGCTACACCTGCAGGACACACGCAGGAAGAACCTGTAGGACACACAAACAAGGAGTGTTCGAGCTCCTGTTATTCTGGGGAATGGACAGATCTCTCCTCGACCACAGGGGTCGCTATGGAATCCAGATCTGAGACCACTCTCATTTGCTAGCAGATGCATAAACTGATTAATGCTGCGGTTGATAATCCGGACCATCATTACAAGATGAAGGCTTTTTCCATAATTGAAGACATAATCACCAACAGTTCATGTCTGATACCAAACCCAGGTCTCACACAAATATTGGCCCTCGTTAGGGCTTTGAGAGATAATTCCAGATTATTTGTTACTGAGTGTTCTGATGTTTCAGAGTGTACCGACTCCTCTGCAGCAATAGAGGGTGCTGCTACCACAGAGAGTGCAGTCATTCCTACACCTGCAGAGGGCGCCGTTGTTCCAGCACCAGAGGGTGCTTTTATGCCAGTGTCCACAGGGGGCGCTGTGGAACTAGAACATAAGGTCACTCTACTGTTTCATCTGCTTCACACACGTTTTTCTGCTGGTTCTGATGGACTGGAGTGTGAAGTCTTGGGTGTTCTTCAACAGCTCCAGAATCTTTTTGAGTCTGCTACCTCTGACTCAAGTCCTCATTACAAGAGAAATAACTTCTTGATGATGGAACATTTATTAATGTCTAGACACAGTTTTTTTAGTTTACCCTGATTTCGCAGAGGTGATTACAACCCTGAAGACTGTTTACTCAGATCCTTCTACCTCTCGTTCTTGTCATCCTGCTGAGTCATCCACAGTTTTCACAGGAGGTACTACTTCTACACATCTACGGAGGGTCCGCGCACCGCAGATGCCTCAACATCAACTGAGGGTCTCCACATCGATAACGTCTCTACGTTCGACAACTCTACGTCGGACGTCTTAATGCCAGACGTCTCTACGCCGGACGTCTCGGCTCTCGTCTCTACGCCGGACGTCTCGGCTCTCGTCTCTACGCCGGACGTCTCGGCTCTCGTCTCTACGCCGGACGTCTCGGCTCTCGTCTCTACGCCGGACGTCTCGGCTCTCGTCTCTACGCCGGACGTCTCGGCTCTCGTCTCTACGCCGGACGTCTCGGCTCTCGTCTCTACGCCGGACGTCTCGGCTCTCGTCTCTACGCCGGACGTCTCGGCTCTCGTCTCTACGCCGGACGTCTCGACTCTCGTCTCTACGCCGGACGTCTCGACTCTCGTCTCTACGCCGGACGTCTCGACTCTCGTCTCTACGCCGGACGTCTCGACTCTCGTCTCTACGCCGGACGTCTCGACTCTCGTCTCTACGCCGGACGTCTCGACTCTCGTCTCTACGCCGGACGTCTCGACTCTCGTCTCTACGCCGGACGTCTCGACTCTCGTCTCTACGCCGGACGTCTCGACTCTCGTCTCTACGCCGGACGTCTCGACTCTCGTCTCTACGCCGGACGTCTCGACTCTCGTCTCTACGCCGGACGTCTCGACTCTCGTCTCTACGCCAGACGTCTCGACTCTCGTCTCTACGCCAGACGTCTCGACTCTCGTCTCTACGCCAGACGTCTCGACTCTCGTCTCTACGCCAGACGTCTCGACTCTCGTCTCTACGCCAGACGTCTCGACTCTCGTCTCTACGCCAGACGTCTCGACTCTCGTCTCTACGCCAGACGTCTCGACTCTCGTCTCTGCGCCTTCAGACGTCTCGACTCTCGTCTCTGCGCCTTCAGACGTCTCGACTCTCGTCTCTGCGCCTTCAGACGTCTCGACTCTCGTCTCTGCGCCTTCAGACGTCTCGACTCTCGTCTCTACGCCTTCAGACGTCTCGATTCTCGTCTGTACGCCTTCAGACATCTCGACTCTCGTCTATACTCCTTCAGACGTCACGACTCTCGTCTCTACGTCTAATGACGTCTCATCGCTCAACGTCTCCACGCCTGATGACGCCTCATCGCTTGAAGTCTCCACGCTCGATGACGTCTCATCGCTCGACGTGTCTACGCTCGATGACGTCTCCACATCGCTCGACGTGTCTACGCTCGACGTCTTAACGCCAGACGTCTCGACTCTCGTCTCTACGCCAGACGTCTCGACTCTCGTCTGTACGCCAGACGTCTCGACTCTCGTCTCTACGCCTTCAGACGTCTCGACTCTCGTCTCTGCGCCTTCAGACGTCTCGACTCTCGTCTCTGCGCCTTCAGACGTCTCGACTCTCGTCTCTGCGCCTTCAGACGTCTCGACTCTCGTCTCTGCGCCTTCAGACGTCTCGACTCTCGTCTCTACGCCTTCAGACGTCTCGACTCTCGTCTGTACGCCTTCAGACGTCTCGACTCTCGTCTCTACGCCTTCAGACGTCTCGACTCTCGTCTCTACGTCTAATGACGTCTCTTCGCTCAACGTCTCCACGCCTGATGACGCCTTATCGCTCGAAGTCTCCACGCTCGATGACGTCTCATCGCTCGACGTGTCTACGCTCAATAACGTCTCCACATCGCTCGACGTGTCCACGCTCGACGTCTTAACCCCAGACGTCTCTACGCCAGACGTCTCGACTCTCGTCTCTGCGCCTTCAGACGTCTCGACTCTCGTCTCTGCACCTTCAGACGTCTTGATTCTCGTCTGTACGCCTTCAGACGTCTCGACTCTCATCTCTACGCCTTCAGACGTCTCGACTCTTGTCTCTACGCCTTCAGACGTCTCGACTCTCGTCTCTACATCTAATGACGTCTCTTCGCTCAACGTCTCCACGCCTGATGACGCCTCATCGCTCGAAGTCTCCACGCTCGATGACGTCTCATCGCTCGACGTGTCTACGCTCGATGACGTCTCCACATCGCTCGACGTGTCTACGCTCGACGTCTCCACGTCACTTGACATGTCTACGCTCGACGTCTTTACGTCAGACGTCGATGACTCTGTGCTCACTGACGTTCCTTCGCCTTGTGCACCAGCCACAGAAGTTTGTGCACCGACCGCAGAAGTTTGTGTACCGACCGCAGAAGTTTGTGCACCGACCGCAGAAGTTTGTACACCGACCGCAACAGTTTATGCACCAACCGCAGAAGTTTGTGCACCGACCGCAGAAGTTTGTGCACCAACCGACAAAGTTTTTGCCACCATTGTTCCTGCCTTTGATGTTGGACGGCCTCACGGTCACCCGCCTGAAGTGGTCCTACGCTATGGGCGGTCTCACGGTCGCCCGCCAGACGGTTCCTTGCCTACTGTCGACGTTCTGGCCACGATACCGCCCTGGTTTCTGGGGGTTTCTTCGGGGACGCCTGGGGTCGTCTTTGAGGGTGGGGGTGGTACTGTAAGGATGGCTCTCTCTGTCTCCGTCTGTTGGTCTGTCTCTCTCCTTACATGTTGTCCCTCAGGTCTGTGTGGTATCTCCCTCTGTTGGTCTGTCTCCCTCCTTACATGTTGTCCCTCAGGTCTGTGTGTTGTCTCAGGTGATTATGATTTTAGTTGATTAGGATGTTTATATTAGTCTGCGTTTGTGTGTGTGTCATTGTCGGGTCATTCATTCGTTTTTCCCTGGTGTGTCATGTCCAGCTCCTTGGTCTGTGAGTACGTTCTCTACAGTTTTTGAGTTCAAGTATTCCTACCCCAGTTAGAGCTACAGTTTCTAGTTTACAGAGTCATGCAACATTTTCAAGCTACAATTTCTAGTTTATAGAGTTAAGCCAAAGTTTCTAGCTACAGTTTCTAGTAGATCGAGTTAAGCCACAGTTCTCTACGTTTTTTGTATCATTGCCACGTCAGAGTCTTTGAGTTTTTGTGATGAAACGTTTTTGGACTTTTTCTACTCCTGCCTCCGAGTGTCTACCTGTCTGCACCATTGGGCTTATTACACAACCACACGCCGTAACGTGACACCTGCAGGTGGTGGGTCCACAGGAAGGCAAACCCATGTTGCTCCTTTGGGCTGAGCCCGACCGGGCCCCATGGGTAGAGACCTGGGGCCTCATGTATCAACCGTGCGTGCGCACAAAAACCTTGCGTGCGTCACTATCCACGCAAAACCCCGTATGTATCAAAACTGAACTGAACGTGAATATGTGCGCATCCAGGTACATTTCCACGCCAGCTCCCGAGCACGCGTACGCACGTTTCTGTGGTTCTTGTTCCTTTGGCGACACTTACAGGTGATTCAGAGAAACTGAAGCCCCACAGTCTGTGGTTGACTGAGCAGCTTGAAGACCTTTCTTTTCAACCGAGCATACTCTACTCCTCATGATTCTACTTTTGATCTTAGCTGATACTGTTGTTGATTTTAATTGTTTATTAAATGTTTTATTGACATTTAATTCTGTTGCACCTTGTAGCACTTTGAGATTTTCATTAATGAAAAGTGCGTTATAAATTGAATTCATTATTATTATTATTATTATTATTATTATTATTATTATTATTATTATTATTATTATTAACTGTTCATGATGTGAAAATGATTAATATTCCCACCAAACACACGATTAACAAGTATATCCACATGACGCAGTTAAATAAAGCACGCGCAAAGTTGTGCCAAAAATAAATTCAACAGGAACGGATTCATTCAGCCTTACTGGAGGATATAATAGTGTAACACGCAGAGCATTTATTTATAAACAGATATAATTTTCTGATCTAGGATATGGCTTATCAGCCGTTTTCAGAAATAATCATTTTTCAGTTTGGCACTGCTGCGCTCTGGACACGCGTGCACATAAGCAGCGATCAAACTGTTCCCGAGCTATGAGGGAGCTGCAGGCCGATCAGGGCAGTCCAGTCCACACAAAGCCTGATCAATGGAATGTCTCATCTATATGATTCCAAAGGCTGAGTGGTCGCGCTTTGGAGCGCGCGCGCACCCTCACCGGTTACACGGCAGCTGGAGGTGATTCATGATCTGCGTTTATTGTAGATTTCTCCAAAATGACACGTGAAAGTACACCATATATAACTTGTTGGAGAGTAAAGGCTTCACAGACAAACAGATTGCGCACAAGGCTGTGGCGCGCGCAGCGTTTGGAGACTCCAACATCACGTCATGTCATGAAAACTCTCCACTGAGACGCACAGACCCGTTTCTTCATGTCATCTATTAAATAAACAAAGATCTATGTTCTACCAAACATCTAAGTTCCTCTGTGTTTACAGTAATTATGGTAATAAACTCGTGCGCAAAGTTAATATTTTCACTCAGAATGAATGGATGAGCCGTTGCGCACCAAAAGCAGGGTGGGCGCACACACTAACCGACACACAATCACTCGTTCTTTGCGTGATGAACACATTTTATTACTATTCTTACTTAGGATTATTTTCCTCACTCATATTATATTAAATTCATTATTTTCCTGAATCTAGAAATGATTTCTGATCGCGCAGGGATCAAACAAACATGTCCTTCACACATGCAGGAAGTAATTTGCATCTGTTTAACATATGTAAATGAAGGCGTGTCAGGGGAGGTGTCTCACGTGCGCTCAGTTCCACGTTAATTGTGATGTACAAAAGGAATGTGCGTGGATTCCGGTGTACGCACAGTTTGATACATCTGGATTTTTTTGTGCGTACACACTTTTCTGGATTTGACCGTACGTCACTTTTCAGTAGGAAATCCACGCAAGTCTTTGTACATGAGGCCCCTGGTCACCAGGTGCTCACTGATGAGCGCCTGGCTCCAGGGTGGGGCCCTAGTAACCCACGTCCGGGCAAGGGACACCGAGTTCCTTGTTGTGTCATGTCCATAAAAATATTTTGAATCGCTCTTTGTCTGGCCTGTCACCTAGAACCAAACTGCCTTGGGAGACCCTACCAGGAACAATGATAATTGCCCCTTACAGCATAGCTCCTATGATCATTCAGGTACACAAACTCCTCCACCACGATAAGGTGGAAATTCAAGGAGAAGAAGAAGATACGTATGTGTATCAAGTTTTATTAAATTATCATGATCGGATCAGAAGTTACAGGATAGGACAAAGGAAAAGTTTACAGACAGATGGATGGTGACTACACCATTTTATGTCCCACCTTCTACTGGCGTATAAAACGTATGTTCTGCACCTTTGTGACAGTAGGCCTACTTAACAAGGATGAAGACACTAATCACTTATTCCTGGTTTATGACATTTTACTTTTGTCTGATATATTCATTGTGAAACATTCTTTACTGTTTACATAAAATGGTGTGATAGAATTCTGTTGAAAATGTCCACTTATTGACAATAATTCTACTTTTTTATTTTATTATTAATTTAAAGTGTCTGGTCTACAGTTGAGTGGTTCCAGGTTGTATCCAGTTTTACTGGCAGAAAGAAAAGGGAGTTCCACCAAACAGCATGATGTGCAGCATCTTGATGAGTTTGCTCCAAGTTCTGTTTGCATAGGCCAGTGTTTCTCAAATACAGTAGTGGGGCGCGCCCCCCTGGGGAGGCGCAGTGCGATGCCTGGGGAGGCCCGGGCTCTTGTGACCCAGTTTTGAATTTTCTTATTGCGCCGCAGAACTAAAATTCCTAGGCGTGTTTCAGCACGGCACTATTATCTGTAGCACACGTAGCATTAGCTTCTCGCTGCGTTGTCTTGTTTGGGAAAGTTATGGCTTCCTTGTTTAAAAAGACGAGCGCAAGTCCAAAGCTGTTGTTTCACGTAGACTGGTGCGAACGTGCAGAGGAGCAGTGCGCTTCGCCACGAGAGAACAAACAAGATTAGAGCTGCAGCTGCAACACGTTTTTTTTTTCAACACGTCTAACTAACGGACTTGAAACAACTTCATCCCAATGTGAACGTCTCTTCTAAAAGCAAGAAAAGCAGCTTGTTGCAACACCGCTAACAGCAGCATTTAAACTTCCATCAGGTAAATCAGAACGGTCCAGATCACAGTCGCAGCTGTAGAAGTTTTTAAAGCTCTGGGTTGATGTGCAGGCTTTAAAGTTTGTGAGCTCCGCCACAACATCCATCATGTCAACACTTCAG
The DNA here is from genome assembly GCA_038048925.1 of Garcialebias charrua. Classification (NCBI taxonomy): domain Eukaryota; kingdom Metazoa; phylum Chordata; class Actinopteri; order Cyprinodontiformes; family Rivulidae; genus Garcialebias; species Garcialebias charrua. The sequence continues at coordinate 16,226 of JBBPBX010020515.1, read as the reverse complement.
ACTGTTTTGAAGCTCCGCTCCAGAACCGAAAGTGAAAAAGTTCATCACTTTATGAAAAAAATAAAACTGATGTCAACAAGCCCTGGAGCTCTGATGATGATGACCGAGCGATTTAACCACCTCATAACAAACGTTCAAGAAGAGGTATTGTTGTCTTATTAATATTATCATCTATATAACTTTTTTAATTTAAAGTTATAATCTTATTAACTCTTTCTTTTTTACCTCTTTGTGTTCTTCAGGGAAATCCACCACATCACCTCCAGTAGAAGTGTGTGACTGAACTCTGAACTTTTCCAGAGACTCCCTGATGCCTGCTCAATAATCCAGGTAGAATAACCTAAAAAAGCTAAGTCTGGTCCTCTTCCAGGGACCTGTCCCACCTGGGGGAGCAGGTCCAAGAAGAAGTTGTGAGTAATGAGGACAAATTGCACTACTTTTACACAACTTTTTATATCTACACTACTGCTGATATATATATTCTTTTTACTAGCCTTATTGCATATGCCACTTTACCTCTGCACACCTGCTTCTGCAGGACTTGGTGGCTGCAGAAGAGGTCATGCAATCATGTGGATCATCTGTCCTGGAATAGGAACATCTAAAACATTAAAAAAGGCGTTCAATACAGAACAACTGGACTTTATTTGTAACAAACAAGACGTTTCGCTCATCATCCGATAAGCTTTCTCAATTGGAGACTGTGAGAGGGAGAGAGAAGTTATAAGCAAAGCTGGGCCACTGGTGCACACCAAACTAGGTAAATTGGAAGCTAACACACACACATACTTGGGATAACACGTGGCTGTGACCCATTCAAAGTTCTGTGTGTGAAAGCAGAGCTTACAGAAAACACACACACACACACCCTACTGTATGCAAATTGACAAAAACCACACTTCACACACTGATAATAGGGACCTGTCAAAGTCTTTGTTGGTCTAATTCACAAACAAAGCTCCTCTGTTCTCATCAGGTGTGAGACGCCTGGGGACCAAATCCAGGGCTGCACTATAAGTTTTAGAAGATTTCAACTTTCTAAAACTTATAGTGCAGCCCTGGATTTGGTCCCCAGGCGTCTCACACCTGATGAGAACAGAGGAGCTTTGTTTGTGAATTAGACCAACAAAGACTTTGACAGGTCCCTGTTATCAATGTGTGAAGTGTGGTTTTTGTCAATTTACATACAGTAGGGTGTGTGTGTGTTTTCTGTAAGCTCTGCTTTCACACACAGAACTTTGAATGGGTCACAGCCACGTGTTATCCCAAGTATGTGTGTGTGTTAGCTTCCAATTTACCTAGTTTGGTGTGCACCAGTGGCCCAGCTTTGCTTATAACTTCTCTCTCCCTCTCACAGTCTCCAATTGAGAAAGCTTATCGGATGATGAGCGAAACGTCTTGTTTGTTACAAATAAAGTTCAGTTGTTCTGTATTGAACGCCTTTTTTGATTTCATCTCAGGTTGTAGAAAAATATCTGCACTGCATCACATGCTCTCCACTCTGGGATCTGAACTCTACAATCCTGGTTATTGAACATTTAGTACAGTACATTTTGTGATTCAGCACAAACTGCCACCGTGACAGGTTTTGGACCAAGGAATGCAAACCAAACACATGGAGCTCAAAAGGAAATGTATTTTATTATAAAAAATTTAAAAAAACAGTAAATGGACTGTACTTATAAAGTGCCTTTCTATCTTATCAAGGTACTCAAAGTGCTTTACAATTTGTGTCCTCATTTACCCATTCATACAGCACTACTAGATCTATACAAAGAATAATCTGTGCATTATCACATTCATACACTGATGGGACACACATCAGAGGCAATGAGGGGTTCAGTGTCTTGCCCAGGGACACTTCAACATATGACTGCTGGTGGAATCAAACCCCCAACTCTCCCATTGCAGAACGACAGCACTAACCACTCAGCCACAGCTGCACAATGAACAGTGAAGCTCATAAAACTCCAAGATAAATCACTAGGAGCACAAGGCGAATTATTTTGAAAGAGATTACTGGGAGGAAAACCAGACTGTTGAATAAAACAACAAATTGAGATGGAAAGAGACAGAATGAATAACTGAAAGTTATGCACCATAAGTCATGTTCCCTGAAGGAAGGGAAGGAGGTGCAACATATCGCTGTGGTAAACTGCGCCCCCGCGTGGTTACCTGAAGGAATACACTCACGCCTTTACGGCAGTGTCGCGCCAGATGCCCCGCCCTCTGGGTACTTAAGCTGCTGACGCCCATCCATCGATCTCCAAAATGCACTTCACCGAGCTTTCAGCATTGAAAGGGCCAAGTATGTTGCACCTCGTTCCCTTCCTTCAGGGAACATGAGTTATGGTGCATAACTTTCAGTTCCCTTATCAGTCATGTCACTTGGTGCAACATATCGCTATGGGAACGTAAATCAATCACGCCCTTGAAATTCTCAGTAAAATGCATGTGTGAACATTTGCCTTAATACGGCAGGCATTTCCCAGCCGCTCTCTACAAGGTATGTAGAGCGCACAGCCTAAGAAGAAAAATGCCACATGTAGAAACATCAGCCTGATGTTACCACTGGACACATAGATGAAACACCAGCTAGAGACAGCATAAGCGTGCTCCGCTAGTGTGATTACTCATCATCTCCATTTTTCCTGGAAATCTTGAGAAGCAGGAGGAAAAGAGCAAGGGACCCATTACTCCACTTGCAATCAGATGGCAATGTGGAGGTAGAGAACCCAGTTCAAGCACAGGGTAACCTTCCCGGTCCCCAGGGAAAAATTTTCATATATACAAGGGGCACGCACGAGTCCCTCATCTGCTTCTTGAGCAGACAACTTACTAGGACTGTCAAAGAGGCCCATCCTGATGTTGGAGAACTGTCAGAGGAGAGGGGAACCCTCCCACTGAACATCCCCCAAGTAAACATAAACACCAAGGGTCTCCCTTGTGTATGCTGTTGTTGTTGTTGTTTGTTTTTGGAAAAAAAGATGATCAAGCCTTAGGCCCTCAGCCAGTTCCCTTCAGTGGCCAGGCTGAAAGCTGCCACAGCTCTGGACGTGGGTGTAGAACAGGGGTGCTCACACTTTTTCAGCATGTGAGCTACTTATAAAAAAACCAAGTCAAAAAGATCTACCCAATACAAAAATGCAAAACATATAATTATCTTCAAATGTATTAAGGATTCTTTTTATGTACAATGTACCTATGTTGATGTACCTTGCATAACTGAATAAGCCAATATTGCACAACACATGTAATAAATCAGGGGTCACCAACCCGTAGGGACCAAATGGGGTGATGGTGACAGCAATATAGATTTTTTTTAATTTATTTAAAAAAAAGATGGTAGAAACTGATCCCCACCCCCTTCTTTATAAGAATCTGGTCTTTTACTTTAATTAATAAATGTTAAAAAATCATTAGATTTTTTTTAACTTTATAATGTCATCTCTAAAAAAAACTCCAGCAAATCTAAAGTGGTCCACAGGCCACCAGTTGATAACCACAGCTGTAGCAGGTTGTTATGGCTCCGGACACGTTTAATTTAGTGAACAAAGGCATAAAAATGGCTCTTTTGGTACGGAGATTTACAGCGGTGTATTTTACAGACTGTCCCTGAACGCAGCGCGAAAGTGTGTTTTGCAAACGCTCGCGCTGCGGGACAGGGAAACGTGCAGAGAACAGAGAGTAGTCAAGGAGGTTATTCTGTATGAAAAGTGTCTCGTATGATTTTAATAATAAAGCCACGTCAGCTCCCAACCAGTATGTTTAAGCGTGCAGAGAAACATCACAGCGTCACTCACCCGGAAGATGGTGGGGGCGTTTCGCTTTGAAGTTGCTGCTGTCCGAACAGGGATTTTAGTTCCTCCACCTTTCTCTTTCTCACCTGGCTTTTGGGTGGGAAGTCCATGTCGTATTTTCCATGAACAGTCCGAAATCTGATTGTTTTAGCTTGGTATGTTTCGCTGCGTTTCACCTTCGCGCCGTTGTTTTTAGAAACTGCATGCGTAATGACCTAAAGCTCTCATCTGATTGGTTGCCGTGTATGTCAATCAAGTGATGGGAGGATACAACTCAAGATTCAGTTGTCATCTGATTGGTTGCCCTGCATGTCAATCAAGTAACGGGATGTTTGATTGGCTGACAATTTTTTTAATGTCACGCTGCGGGAAAAAAAAATAATAATGTCACGCTGCGATCGACCAGTAATGCCTCCGCGATCGACCGGTCGATCGCGATCGACGTAATGAGCAGGTCTGGTGTAGAAGCTGCCCACTTGCCTGAGTCAGCAGGTCTCTGTAAGAAGGCAACTGCCATGGTATCCCTGACAACATTGAGATCAGTTCCGGGAACCACGGTTTCTGTGGCCACCTGGGAACTATTAGTATCGGGGAGAGGGCTCCCTTACGTATACATTCCAGTGTCACCTGAATCAGAGGGACAGGTGGAAAAGCATGATACAGCACCCCTGCTGACCAATCATGGGCCAAAGCATCTGTTTCCAACGGTGCGTCTGTTTCCCTCATAGAGGAGTAGAGGTCACATTGTGAGCTGGCACTGCATGGGAAGAAGTCCACCGATGCGCTCCCAAACCGTGACCAAACCTGATCCACGACTCGTGGGTTCAGTCTTCATTCTGATTCCAAAAGAGGCCCTCTTGAGAGTGCATCCGCTCCGTAATTCAGTCCACCCGGAACATGAGTCGCCCTGAGCGACAATAATCTTGGAGCGTACCATGTGAGCATCCTCTGTGTCAGGCTGATGAGGGCTTGGGATCTCGACCCCCCTTCCCAGTTAATGAAGGACACCGTGGTTTTGTTATCTGATTTCACTAGGACGTGCTGTCCAACGATCAGACCTTTACCAAAGAAGCATTTTACTGACAGGAATACGGCCAACAATTCCAGGAAGTTGATGTACAATCTTGCTTCCCGTTCATTCCAGAGGCCTCGGACATTCTGATTTCTACAGACTGCCCCCCATCCTGTAGTTTAAACTTTGCCAGGCAACGGCGAGTCGAGGAAACACGTTCCTCTGAGAGCCATGCTCTGTACTGGATGGTGATGACCTGCACTCCCAGGAATACGGTAATCCGTGATGGGGTCAGGTCACTCTTTTGTAGGTTTATGACAAAACCGAGAGACTCCAGGTGAGAGATCACCCTGCAGGAAAGTGACTGGGCCTGTATTCTGCTTCTGGCCAGAACCAGGAGGTCATCCAGGTAGTTCATAATCCTGACTCCTTGAATCCTAAGAGGGGTCAGGGCTACGTCCAGACATTTAGTAAATGTACGAGGAGCAGTCTTCCAACCGAAGGGTAAGGCTTTGAATTCATAAGCCATCTATTTCAGGGCAAACTGGAGGAATGTCCTGTGCCTCCTCCACACGCCCACATGGAAATAGGCGTCTTTCAATCCATTGTACATGCATAGTCTCCAGGTCTCACGGACTGGGGAACCTGTTGCAGTGTGAACATCTTGAACTTGCAAGTACTTATTTTCTTGTTCAGAGTCCTGAGATTGTTTTGGAACAATACTTATTATTCCTTTCTGTAGCATCGTTGACGCTTCCTCCCTCAGCACGTACGCGCGAAGGGGGGGGGGGGAGGTGTCCTTTGATAAACTGCAACTTGAACCCACAACGTACCGTCGGGATCCATTTGTTTGGCAGACACGCCCTCCAGGCCTGCATGTGCGCCATGAGCCTGGAGGGGATGTCTAGCTGCTGCTTGTCATGTTTGAGTGCGGGAGGGGTGGCCTTTGACCCCTCTCGCGTACTCTGGAGCAGGTTGGTCTGCCCAACAAAAGACATTGCGAGATCTGACTGTCTCAGGCAGAACTCGTGTGTCCTACTGCGGTTCGTAGTCTGACCTGGTAGTTTGTGTTTCACAGAAGTGGGGCTCGAGTCAAGAACCAGGGCAGTCTGTGCTTTGGTACTTTCATTCTTGTATATGCATGAAAGAGTGTTTGTTTGTTTTGTTTTTTTACACATAGAGTAGACGAGTTATGTTTAGTGCGCACATACCACCAGCTCCTTGTAGCGTTTTACAAGTGAAGTCTGGGCTCAAAAGGTCAGGTTCCCGTACCGCGTGGGCGGGCAAACCTGAAAGCCCGTTCCCATTTTGGGACCAGGATGCATTCAGTAGTCTGAGACTCTGTTGTCGTGTGTGGATGGCAATTTCTCTTTATTACACAAGGGTCTGGGTGTTCTTGTGTGTTTAAACGTTCCGAACCAACTAGTCTGTGTTCCTCTAACACAACTACTGGTGGTAAAAGTTCTGCATTTTCTCTCCCTCTGTGAGTGAGAGCCCCTGTAATGTAAAAGAGCATCTCAGACTTTCCTTTTCTTTTTGTTGGTGGCCCCTTGCAGCTCCTGCAGCTTTCCTGCCTGGTGGGCCTGCAGCACCGAGGCCACTCGCCCTTGTCCATCCCACCAGGGTCCCTCAGGCCCTGACATGGTTAATGTCAGAGAGTCATCCATAGCCTCATGGGTGGACAAGCTCTCAGCGTCACAATGTTCTTGTCGTGGGCATAGGAAAACTACCAGGTAGCGCAACTGGACAGGTAGCTGAAAATCCTCCTCCTGGACTGTGCTGGGCAGAGAGTCTCCTTGTTAACCAGGGCTAAACGTGGAGGCACTCGTGAGCCCGCTAGCGGTGCTAAGACGGGCCCTCAAGCAGGGTAGCATCGGTAAAAAACACTTAGTTATGGGATGAATTATACCGTTGGTTTGGTCGCACAGGATAGCAAAACAGACAAAATATGAGGTTAGCTAGCAAGCTAGACCAAGCATTTTCAAATACCTCACGATGGAGTCCTTCGTTGTCCGCTCGTAGCCGCGCCAATCGTGTTAGCAACGCTGATCGATTTCCACTCTCCTTTCTCCGGGGTCATCCGTGAGAAAAACTTTGAGTGTCTTCGCGTGTAGCATCACTGAGCAGACCGGACAGGCCTCGTGGGTGTCCGCTGCTGAAAAGGGGGTATCCAGATCCGCTGAAGCAGGTTCGGGAGCCGGAGCTCACAGCCTGCCAGAGTTCCTCGTCCGAGGACGTCCTCTCGCTGAGCTGCTCGCGGCTGCTGGCCTGTTAGCTTCATTAGCTTAGCAGGTAGCGTGCCTTGCAGTTAGCGTTAGCTAACCGAGCAGCAGAAAAGCATAGGAGAAAAGGCATGGGAGCTGGGGCTCACTGGCCTGCTGGTCTTCTTTGAGTTTTCGCATTACCTTCTCAGGAGCCATGGCTGAGAAGAGTTAAGCTCGTTAGCAGTGCTAACGTTGTCCGGAGACGTCTCCCTCCTTGCGTCGCTTTCGCTGGCTAGCCTGCTACTCGTTAGCAGGGTAGCGGTGTCGCGCAGTCAGCGCCATCGAGCGAAGCAGTCTGTGGAGAGAGGAGAAGAAAACTTTGGGGTGAAGGAAAAATGTGCCGGACCAGCTTTCGCCAGCCCGACAGTCCGCAGGAAAAAATTCTCTGTACGCTCTGTGTAGGGAGCAAGCTCACCTCTGGTCGGGCGATGAAGTACAGAGAAGATCCGAGAAGAGTGTTTCAGGTTTAAGCGAGGTGAAGGGCAATAAGAGATCGATGGATGGGCATCAGTGGCTTAAGTACCCAGAGGGCGTGGCCTCTGGCGCGACGCTGACGCCCCTGCCGTAAAGGCGTGAGTGTATTCCTTCAGGTAACCACGCGGGGGCGCAGTTTCCCTTAGCGATATGTTGCACCGAGTGACATGACTGATAAGGGAACTTAGGTTTTATGAGGAAGTGGAGACACCTGAGCTGAATGCTGACTGGGAATAGGTGAAAATGGGCGTAGCAGGCTGACTGAGTGGACAGAGGAGGAATGAACAGTAATGATTAGCACAGAGAAACAAAGGGAACATAAGTAACAAAACTACAAGGATCACAATATAAACAAAGCTTTAAAAAAAAGACAGTATTTTTTGCCCTATAAGTCACATTATTTTGCATAATTTGCATGCCCTGCGACTTATACACCAAAGCAACTTATTTATGGATTGTTCCTACCGTATATTTATAAACCAATTTTTGGCTGAGATATGACCATTTTCATTGATTCTTACTGAAAATATTGAACACTACCATTTTCAGCCGCTAACTGGCACTTGAGTATTATGGCATGCCGTTGCATCATGTAATAGGTAAAAGTGGCTATTAATGGCACAATCATCTTGACATAGCCTGCCACTGTTGTCCAACTCATTTGGAGCAACTGTCATATCGGCTTCATTTCACTGTACCGCCCAGAGAAATGCAGCTAATTTGACCATTAAAGTCCATCCATCCATTATATTTTACACGCTTCTTCCATTTTGGGTCACGGGGGTCAACGGTGCCCATGTCCAGTAATCACTACGACAGGGGCGGGGCACACCTGGACATGTGGCAAGTCCATCTCAAGGACACAGCTGTGTTTCCATCCATTTTCATTTCGATTTTTGAGCTAATTTTTTTAATCTCGCAAATATGTAAATACAAATTAATGCGAAGCAGAAGTGTTTCCATCTACTGGCTTGTAGCGCATCTACCAAGCCACGCACAGCGTCATTACGTCAGACGTCAGCGTCATTACGTCAGACGTCAGCACTGCGCATGTCTACAGTAAACAGGAAGTAGCGGTTGAAAACAGAACCCGGCCACACATCTCGTCAAAATGGAGAGAATATTTCAGGTACGTGTTGCTATCGGGCGAGTTGTATTTATTCTGTCATGCCAACTAGTTTTAGCGATGTTACATGTTGTCCGGAGCGGAAACAGCTGATCAGTCACGTGACGTGAATGTTCGCTTCGGCAGCACGAGTCGGCAAATCTGTTTCCATCTGTCGTTGTGCGCATCTGCTCATTTTCGAACATCCCAAAAACCACCTCAAGCGAGCGTATAAACTTTTTGGCGAACTTGAGAAAGTAAATACGGATTTTGCCGTTTCCATTAAGCTTTTCTGCTGCGATACTTCAAAATGCGCACCTAGAAACCTTGATGGAAACACGGCTATAGAGACAAACGAGACAAATAACCATTCACTCTCTCACTCACACTTAGGGACCATTTAGAGTTACCAATCAGTCTAACATGCTTGTTTTTGCTCTGTGGGAGAAAACTTACGCATGCATGGAGAGAACATGCAAACTCCACCTAGAAAGGCCCCTGGACTGGGATTTGAACCAGCGACCTTCTCGCTGAGAGGCAGCAGCTCTACCAGTTGCGCCACCGTGCTGCCACCATTGAAGTGCATTTATTAAGTAAAAGTTCAACTGAGACACGCCTTTACTATGAAGTCGAGCAAAAAAATAATTGTGATGATGCTTATCTTGTTAAATTTCGAAGAAATGCATAGCGTTCCTCCTTCCTTTTGTCCTCCCCGTCTGCGTGTTCCCGGGAGCACCGAGGCAGCAAATACAACAGATTTGACCGTTAAAATCTTTTTTTATTAAGTAAAAGTTCAACTGAGGCCCTGTTTACACGGACACTGTGTGGGGGAAACGCAACTTTTGGGTATGTTAATTAGGTGAAAAGTTTTGCGTTGACACTGTCGAATTCTGTGGATACGACTCTCTCCCCCTCCACCCCCCGTCCTCATGATTTCACTGTAGTTACCATGCTGGGCCTTTAGATGGCGCTGTGATTTTTGGAACCTTCACTACTGCGCATGCGCTGCCTGAGGTAAACAGAGCAGCTGCCTCGTCTGTTTTCCTCTCTGGCTAAAATCAGCTAACTACAAGTTGTTGTCAACAAGTTAACAACAAGTTAAAGCTGGAATTTGGATAAGAGTCAACAGATTTGAGTCAGTGGGACCCGCTTCATCTAACAAGCTGCACTGAGCCTGTGGACCAGAACCGCTGAGTGGACTGTGGACCAGAACCGCTCAGTGGACTGTGGACCAGAACCGCTCAGTGGACTGTGGACCAGAACCGGACTTTACGCCGTGATAAACAGCTGACTTACAGCAGGTAAATCAACGTTCTTAATATAATGTGTGCTTGTGTTTACTTTGATCACACAACAACTGAGTTTTTATTTATTTATTTATTTCTGCCAGGTGGAGAAGCTGTCGTTGACAGGCTGATGGTTCGGCGGTTCTGATGGGTCCAGATGAACACACAGCAAGAGTCCAGTTCATTAACGTAGTTACAGTTCGGTTCACGTGTTTTAATAGTGTGTTCAGTTTAATTCTCAGTGTTTGTGTTTAAACTTTGGTGCTGAATAAATAAATAAATAAAAAATAAACCTGTGTCTTCATTTTCACAGCACGTTACGCACTGTTTAAAAAATGTAACGAGTCCAGATAGATACTGTAGTTCAGATAAATTTACATCTCCCACGCCAACATAAATACTGTTTATTATTGTTAAACTGTTATATTTTGCAACGTGACACGTGAAATGTCACTGTCCGCGCGTGCGGGCTGCGCGCATGTGGTTGATAACAAAAGCTCCACGGGAGATGTTTACATTATCAGCGGGGGGTCTACGAAAAACTTCCACCTTGAGAGCAGGGTCAGAAAAGTATCGGTGTCATCGAGGGGGGCCAGCAGCGTCGTGTAGGCGATAAGCAAAGTCGCAAAGAGAAAGTAGCGGTTACACTCAAAATACGCGCCGTGTAAACTGGCCCTGAGACACACCTTTACTATGAAGTCGAGCAAACAAATAATTGTTTTCAGATGGTTATCTTGTTAAATTTCAAAGAAATGCACAGCGGCTCTTCCCTCTGCGTGTTTACTTCCGCTAATCTGTTTTTGAAATGCAGCTGAATTGATCATCAAAGTGCATTGATTAAGCATAAGTTAGACTGAGACACACATTTACTATAATTTTGAGCAAACAAATAATTGTTTATAAGGGTTAATCTTGATAAATTCGTGTTAAAGTCTTCCTGTGCATGCTCCCTCAGCCACCATTTGGCAGACAATCAATTCTTGGCACAACACTGGCCCATATTTTGGGGTTGTCAGCGGTGACACGTTGTTATAACCGAGGGAGACGGGCAGCCACAGAGGCGTAGACGAGCAACCTCAGAGGTGTGGACGAGCAGCCGCAGAGGGGTAGATGAGCAGCCGCAGAGGCGTAGACGAGCAGCCGCAGAGGGGTAGACAAGCTGCCGCAGAGGGGTACACGAGCAGCCGCAGAGGGGTAGACGAGCAGCCGCAGAGGGATAGATGAGCAGCCGCAGAGGCGGACGAGCAGCCGCAGAGGGATAGACGAGCAGCCGCAGGGGCGGACGAGCAGCCGCAGAGGTAGACAAGTAGCCGCAGAGGTAGACGAGAAGCCGCAGAGGGGTGGACGAGCAGCCACAGAGGGGTGGACAAGCAGTCGCAGAGGGGTGGACGAGCAGCCGCAGAGGGGTGGACGAGCAGCCACAGAGGGGTGGACGAGCAGCCGCAGAGGGGTGGACGAGCAGCCGCAGAGGGGTGGACGAGCTGCCGCAGAGGGGTGGACGAGCAGCCGCAGAGGGGGCACGAGTGATTGGCAGCAACGGATCAGAGGACTGTAGGACATCCTGTTTGTTTTGTGCAGGAACAGCAGGATCTGGATCAGGTTCTACACAATCTGAGCATTAAGCTTCAGCTGACAAATTTTCACAGCCTTTTCAGCTTCAGCTTCAAGTTCCATCCTTTTCATTTCTAGTTGGAACTGTCTAAGCAGTGCTCTTTCCTGGGACTCAAGTCACCTTCAGCAAAAGGACTAGCAGATGGCAACATGCCAACAGAAGTCACAGCAGGTTCATCAGCAGAAATCTCAGGAAGCACAAGTTTCAACTCCACCAGTTTCTCCATCACAAGGTTCTTTAATTGCTTTTCAAGGAGTGACTTTGAGCAAACAATAGAAAAATGAGCTGCAATTTGAACCAAATCATCTTTACGGCAAAGTTCCAGTTGATCAAGAGAGGGACACTTTAAAAACTGCTCAAGATCAAACTGTGCTATGCTGAACGAGCACAACAAGCTGTAGCTGCTCAACCAAGAATGTCACTCAGCTAAACTTACCAAACAATCACCACTTTTGAATTACAGGATTACATTAAATATCCCGGACGAGCCCCCATTAATGCTAGGACCCGGCTCAGCCAGGAGAAGGGGAGGTAACATTAAAAACCCAGATGAAACAGGTTTGAATAAAAGTAACAATTTAATTGGTCAGTTTAAAATCAAATTTAACATTAACAAAAGGAGGGGTACTTTCAAAGTACCAATTACAACAAAGTTTTCACAATCAAGTCCATAACAAAATTAAAGTTAACCAATTGAATGAATACTCAAAACCAAATTTACAAGGAGTCAAAACAAAAGTAAACAAGTAAGCCTTCTAACTGTTTTTAGGGGCTTACAAACAACAACAACAGCAAACAAATGCAACAGCAGGATTTCACTGTTGGCCAAAGCCAAACAATTCAAGTCAAGAGACCAAAGTCCAAAAGCACAGAAACCCATACAGGTGATGAGCTGCTCTAAACAACAGCTGTGCTGAATGGCAGGAGAGCTGGGTTCAAATAGGCAGGCCTCTTCTGTGGTTGAAGGAGCAGGAGGTGAAGAAGCCAACCAGGATGCAGATTGATGTCCATTGGGGAGGATTCAGGAAGTGAAGCAGCCAATCCCAGATGGGCCAAAGCACAGCTGAGTCAGCAATCAACCTGCAAACACTCTTTGGCTCAACCAAATGGCCTAAGGCCATAGCATACAAGGCCAACGGCCGTAACACACGTAACAAATGCGACGCGTCAGCAGTGATGCAATAATAGATGTGACGTAAACGGCGAAGCGACATATTTATGGATTTTTCCAATTTATTAGAAATACATTATTTGGACTGATGCAATTTGTAGGGCTGAGCAACGTGTACGGCGGAAAATACTGTGACAGAAAAAACATCCTGACACAAACCTCTTTTTCAAAATCTGCAGAGGCAGCTTTAAAGCAATAGTCCAGATATTTTTAAGTGGGATCATTGGTCATAAACCCATTTTATTTTATGAAGTTAGCAGTTTAAAGAAATACTTAAATTTTTTCAGGCCTGACAAACCAACCACTAAGAGCAAAGAGTCATCTTAAAACAACTTCAGCACCAAACATTTCACAATATTTTATGCAAATAGATTTTATGACCCTTTTCACTGTGGTCAGTTTCTGTCAGACATGTTATAATAACATGTTATAACATAATAAGACGATTGACACCAGGCAGCAACAAAAGACTTGCATCTATTTGCTTTTTGCTGATAACCACAGTGTGCAGGGAAAAATGACAAATTAATAAACCACTTTTATAATACTGACATGTACAATTAACGTTTATATAACCAGGTAATTCCCTCTGATCTCTTTTACGAAGTAGGCCTGGGCCTGAAGGCAGCCTAGCATGCATGCTTTTGGAATGTGGGAGGAAACCGGTACACCTGGAGAAAACCCATGCAAACTCAAGGAGAACATGGAAACTCCACTCAAAGTCCCCAGTTCAAACCCAACCCAGGACCTTCTTGCTGTGAGGCAACAGTGCTAACCACTTGTCCAGGCGTGCTGCTCAAGGGCCAGCGTATTGCAGGAGGTTAGCTCTGACAGAAAACTTTCACGCCTTACAACTAATACCTCAAAACATTTTGTCCATCAGATGCCAGTTACCAGTGCAAATACAACCACATCACAATGAATTGAGAGTGAGCAACAAATAAAACATCAGTAGGTTCGCTGATGTTTTTCTGTACATTCATTAAAAGCTTCCCAAAGCTTAGTGTCACAGATACATAATGTAAGGTAAGGTTCTTTCAGCTTCTCCCTTCTTCAGGGGGTCACTCCAGTAAGTGAACTCGCATGAAAGATTTGGCAGTTTGTTTTACTTGGGGTGCCTTCCCTGACACAAACTGAGCTTGAACCCACAACCTCAGGATCACAAAGCTGCAGCACTGACCACCGAGCTACCACAGCTCCCATAACCAGTAAAAATCCACATTATGCAGACAGCTGTCAGCTCTTCTCTAATTAGCACCACTGAAATTAACCTCAACTCTGTTTAACCCGTATATTATCTTTTGGGGAAAATAAGCCACAAATTTATTATTCTGTTTTAATTTTTTTATACAGTCAATAAACACAAGATTTTCTGACAAATTCTAAAAGTCCTATTTAGATTTATTTTGTTGGAATTTTTTTTAAACACTCTCATAACCTCAGTAACTTTATTACACTCTCGTGTTCCTAGGGGGAAAATCGACCGCATTAGAACATATTGTAACACATTTTTAATCTAATATTTTTCATTTCATAAAATAAAATCCTCTCAGTAATGTTTATTTTTATATGCCTATTTGTGATTTTTGTACAGTATTATCTCACTATGTGGTGCTGAGGTGTGAGACAAAGGTAAACTATTGTCAATAAGTACTGTAGGTGTTTGTGTGATAAATGGGAATGATTTGTTAACAGTTTCCCAAATTATCTTTTCTAGCAACATGTTTCCAGCCAACCTGGTTCAAGCTACATTTCAACAGGTAAGAAAAAAAAATGCAAAAGTCATGATTTTCTGGAGTTATGGTGAAAGTATAGAATTATACTGGTAAATACATTTTCTGTCATAGACAAACTATATAACGTTACAATGTTTTTTTATGTAATAAAACAACAGTGAGCACTTAGTTTGCATAGATACATCAATTCTAGACAAATAAACTGCGTGAAAATGTCTAAAAGAAACAAAACACAACCCTTAAATGTCTTTTTGAGCATGACACAAGACGATTTGTTAAAAGTAAAGAAAAGTTTTGTTTTGTACATATTTGACATATGAAGTGGAAAATAACTGAAGTTAAACTAATTACTCCAAATCCGAGGCCATGGTCTTGAGCCGGAAAAGGGTAGCATGCCCTCTCCGGGTCGGGGAGGAGGTCCTGCCCCAAGTGGAGGAGTTTAAGTATCTCGGGGTCTTGTTCACGAATGAGGGAAAACTGGAGCGTGAGATCGATAGGCGGATAGGTGCAGCGTCCGCAGTGAAGCGGGCGCTGTACCGGTCTGTCGTGGTGAAGAGAGAGCTGAGTCAAAAGGCAAAGCTCTCAATTTACCGATCGATCTACGTTCCCACCCTCATCTATGGTCATGAGCTTTGGGTTGTGACCGAAAGAACAAGATCTCGGATACAAGCGGCTGAAATGAGTTTTCTCCGCAGGGTGGCTGGACTCTCCCTTAGAGATAGGGTGAGAAGCTCAGTCATCCGGGAGGGACTCGGAGTAGAGCCGCTGCTTCTCCACATCGAGAGGAGCCAGTTGAGGTGGCTCGGGCATCTGGTTAGGATGCCTCCTGGACGCCTCCCTGGTGAGGTGTTCCGGGCATGTCCCACCGGGAGGAGACCCAGAGGAAGACCCAGGATACGCTGGAGGGACTATGTTTCTCGGCTGGCCTGGGAACGCCTTGGGATTCCCCCGGAGGAGCTGCTCCAAGTGGCTGGGGAGAGGGAAGTCTGGGCCTCCCTACTTAGGCTGCTACCCGCGACCCGACCCCGGATAAGCAGAAGAAGATGGATGGATGGATGGATGGATGGATGGATAAACTAATTACTGCTGATTATTATTATTTAATCTGGGGAATTTTTTATGTAATGTAAATAATGGCAAGTAAATTACAGAAGTCATAATTTACACACAAATGCTATGTTGGGACCAAAATGTGATTAGTGTGTGAATGTTGATTCTGCCTTTACATTTTTTTTGCCTGTTCTTGTGTTTCAAACTTTTTTTAAATCTACTTCTGTACACTTTGTGCTATTTGAGCCATTTATATATATAAAAAATCATTTAGCTAGTTCAGGAGATGGGGGCTATTGGTTTTATGTTTGTAACTTTTATACTTTTTAAAATATTTAATTTTCTTTACTAATTTTCTTTCACTGAAATACATTTAGAGACAGGTAGGAAGGTACTTGGTGTGTCATCTGGACAGAGAATGGATGATAAGGAAACCTAGTGGTGGAATAGTGAAGTGCAGGATGTCATTCAAAGAAAGAGTCAGAGTCAGAGAGAGAGAGTCAGAGAGTCTTTGTCATTTGCACCGCATGTGGTACATGAGATGAAAACGAGATTATGTACACGAGGTCCCAGTTACATCCAACAACAAATGAAAGAGAAAAACAGTAATAACATCTAGAACTAACTAAGAAAAGCATCAACTAGTAATACACTAAGCTTAATATAGTGGGAATAAACAGCAGCACGAACATGAGTCTGCATGAGCAGATGGTCAC
>JBBPBX010020514.1:27085-43297 GCA_038048925.1 Garcialebias charrua | reverse complement strand
TCCATGTGCACGTGTGAGATGACCCACAGGGAGCACTGTTGTCCAGGTTGTCAGTGTGGACTGTCCTCAGGAGGACGTCTGTCCCACCTTCAGGTGGACATCTTCTGCTCGTCTCTTCTTAAAGCTTCAGTATGTAGCTTTTTTTATGAACATATTTCTTCACTCTGTCACTACCTCCTGACAGACTGATGTTAGCCAGGTAATCTCTGAAAAAAAATTAAAAAAAATATTGTCCCCTTGCTTCTCCAGGTGGTAAATAAGCATTTCTAAAAAGAAAAGGTGACCCGCCATTTTCCAGCCAATAAAAACAGAGTTTGTAACCAGCCAATAAAAACAGAGCTTGAATTTGAATCAGCCAATAAAAACAGAGCTTGAATTTGAAATTCAACAGACCACAAGGGGGCAGAGCCACATATGGCTCTGAGGGGGAGGGATCAGAATGCTTTGCCTGTTGAAAATATTTCTAACTGCTGCAGTTCTACAGAAACTGCATACTGAACCTTTAATGTCTGCTCCATTTACTGCCCAACACCTGCCATTGTCTACTAAATGCATTAAAAAATTAAAAAAGAAAAAGCATTTATCTGAACCATTCCAGCCTTTATCTTCTCTGTTAGACTTTTGTTCAACATCAGAAGATTTAGTTGTAGCATTTAAACACAACTCTGTGTTTTTACATGTGACACGATAAAGAGGGGCAGTGTCAAGAAAACTTAGTTAACATTTAATCAATAAAGCAAGAATATTGTTTACAACAAAATTATTATGTACATTGTACATATTGTTGTTAAAACTAAAGATAAATACAATGTACAGGAATGTGCAAAAGCCTTGATTTGTCCCTTATTTGTTCAAAATGATCTAAAAGTCTGTTTCTTCACTAACCTTCAGGACCTGCAGTTTAACAGAAGCTTGTTTGTTTAAAATGATTAATTCTAACACAGGAATCATTCAGACACAAAACAAAATGTTTATTATCAACCTTTATTTCTACACGTTAGTCTCACTGAGTCACGAGGACTCATTTTCAAGAGAGACCTGTTTTAAACAGACAAGAACACTGTTATTGTTAGCAGAGTGGTCCTGTTAGCAGAGTGGTTTTGTTAGCAGAGTGGTCCTGTTAGCAGCATGGTTCTGTTAGCAGACTGGTCCTGTTAGCAGCATGGTTCTATTAGCAGACTGGCCCTGTTAGCAGCATGGTCCTGTTAGCAACATGGTCCTGTTAGCAGCATGATCATGTTAGCAGACTGATCTTGTTGGCAGACTGGTCCTGTTGGCAGACTGGTCCTGTTAACGGCATGGTTCTGTTAGCAGACTGATCCTGTTGGCGGCATGGTCCTGTTAGCAGGATGGTCCTGTTAGCAGCATGGTCCTGTTAGCAGCATGATCATGTTAGCAGACTGATCATGTTGGCAGACTGGTCCTGTTAGTGGCATGGTCCTGTTAGCAGCATGGTCCTGTTAGCAGCACGGTCCTGTTAGCAGCATGGTCCTGTTAGCAGCATGGTCCTGTTAGCAGCATGGTCCTGTTAGCAGCATGGTCCTGTTAGCAGCATGGTCCTGTTAGCAGCATGGTCCTGTTAGCAGCATGGTCCTGTTAGCAGCATGGTCCTGTTAGCAGCATGGTCCTGTTAGCAGCATGGTCCTGTTAGCAGCATGGTCCTGTTAGCAGCATGGTCCTGTTAGCAGCATGGTCCTGTTAGCAGCATGGTCCTGTTAGCAGCATGGTCCTGTTAGCAGCATGGTCCTGTTAGCAGCATGGTCCTGTTAGCAGCATGGTCCTGTTAGCAGCATGGTCCTGTTAGCAGCGTGGTTCTGTTAGCAGCATGGTCCTGCTAGCAAAGAGGTTCTGTTAGCAGCATGGTCCTGTTAGAAGCATGGTCCTGTTAGCAGACTGGTCCTGTTAGCAGACTGGTCCCGTTAGCAGACTGGTCCCGTTAGCAGACTGGTCCCGTTAGCAGACTGGTCCTGTTAGCAGAGTGGTTCTGGTAGTAGCATGGTCCTGTTAGCAGAGTGGTCCTGTTAGCAGACTTGTACTGTTAGCAGACTGGTCCTTTTAGCAGACTGGTCCTGTTAGCAGAGTGGTTCTGTTAGCAACATGGTCCTGTTAACAGTGCAGTCCCCTCAGTAGCATGGTCCTGTTAGTAGCGTGGTCCTGTTAGCAGCATGGTCCTGTTAGAAGAGTGGTTCTGTTAGCAGCATGGTCCTGTTAGCAGCATGGTCCTGTTAGCAACATGGTCGGGTTAGCAGCATGGTCCTGTTAGCAGAGTGGTTCTGTTAGAAGAGTGGTTATGTTAGCAGCATGGTCCTGTTAGCAGCATGGTCCTGTTAGAAGAGTGGTTCTGTTAGCAGCATGGTCCTGTTAGCAGAATGGTCCTGTTAGCAACATGGTCCTGTTAGCAACATGGTCCTGTTAGCAGCATGGTCCTGTTAGCAGTGTGGTCCTGTTAGAAGAGTGGTTCTGTTAGCAGCATGGTCCTGTTAGCAGAGGGGTTCTGTTAGCAGATTGGTTCTGTTAGTAGTGTGGTTCTGTTAGCAGCATGGTCCTGTTAGTAGCATGGTCATGTTAGCAGTGTGGTTCTGTTAGCAGATTGGTTCTGTTAGTAGTGTGGTTCTGTTAGCAGCATGGTCCTGTTAGCAGAGTGGTTCTGTTAGAAGAGTGGTTCTGTTAGCAGCATGGTCCTGTTAGCAGAGTGGTTCTGTTAGAAGAGTGGTTCTGTTAGCAACATGATCATGTTAGCAGACTGATCCTGTTGGCAGACTGGTCCTGTTGGCAGACTGGTCCTGTTAACGGCATGGTTCTGTTAGCAGACTGATCCTGTTGGCGGCATGGTCCTGTTAGCAGGATGGTCCTGTTAGCAGCATGGTCCTGTTAGCAGCATGATCATGTTAGCAGACTGATCATGTTGGCAGACTGGTCCTGTTAGTGGCATGGTCCTGTTAGCAGCATGGTCCTGTTAGCAGCACGGTCCTGTTAGCAGCATGGTCCTGTTAGCAGCATGGTCCTGTTAGCAGCATGGTCCTGTTAGCAGCATGGTCCTGTTAGCAGCATGGTCCTGTTAGCAGCATGGTCCTGTTAGCAGCATGGTCCTGTTAGCAGCATGGTCCTGTTAGCAGCATGGTCCTGTTAGCAGCATGGTCCTGTTAGCAGCATGGTCCTGTTAGCAGCATGGTCCTGTTAGCAGCATGGTCCTGTTAGCAGCATGGTCCTGTTAGCAGCATGGTCCTGTTAGCAGCATGGTCCTGTTAGCAGCATGGTCCTGTTAGCAGCATGGTCCTGTTAGCAGCATGGTCCTGTTAGCAGCATGGTTCTGTTAGCAGCATGGTCCTGCTAGCAAAGAGGTTCTGTTAGCAGCATGGTCCTGTTAGAAGCATGGTCCTGTTAGCAGACTGGTCCTGTTAGCAGACTGGTCCCGTTAGCAGACTGGTCCCGTTAGCAGACTGGTCCCGTTAGCAGACTGGTCCTGTTAGCAGAGTGGTTCTGGTAGTAGCATGGTCCTGTTAGCAGAGTGGTCCTGTTAGCAGACTTGTACTGTTAGCAGACTGGTCCTTTTAGCAGACTGGTCCTGTTAGCAGAGTGGTTCTGTTAGCAACATGGTCCTGTTAACAGTGCAGTCCCCTCAGTAGCATGGTCCTGTTAGTAGCGTGGTCCTGTTAGCAGCATGGTCCTGTTGCACATGGTCCTGTTAGAAGAGTGGTTCTGTTAGCAGCATGGTCCTGTTAGCAGCATGGTCCTGTTAGCAACATGGTCCTGTTAGCAGCATGGTCCTGTTAGCAGAGTGGTTCTGTTAGAAGAGTGGTTATGTTAGCAGCATGGTCCTGTTAGCAGCATGGTCCTGTTAGAAGAGTGGTTCTGTTAGCAGCATGGTCCTGTTAGCAGAATGGTCCTGTTAGCAACATGGTCCTGTTAGCAACATGGTCCTGTTAGCAGCATGGTCCTGTTAGCAGTGTGGTCCTGTTAGAAGAGTGGTTCTGTTAGCAGCATGGTCCTGTTAGCAGAGGGGTTCTGTTAGCAGATTGGTTCTGTTAGTAGTGTGGTTCTGTTAGCAGCATGGTCCTGTTAGTAGCATGGTCATGTTAGCAGTGTGGTTCTGTTAGCAGATTGGTTCTGTTAGTAGTGTGGTTCTGTTAGCAGCATGGTCCTGTTAGCAGAGTGGTTCTGTTAGAAGAGTGGTTCTGTTAGCAGCGTGGTCCTGTTAGCAGCATGGTCCTGTTAGCAGCATGGTCCTGTTAGCAGAGTGGTTCTGTTAGCAGCATGGTCCTGTTAGCAGAGTGGTTCTGTTAGCAGATTGATCCTGTTAGCAGAGTGGTTCTGTTAGCAGCATGGTCCTGTTAGCAGCATGGTCCTGTTAGCAGAGTGGTTCTGTTAGCAGAGTGGTTCTGTTAGCAGCATGGTCCTGTTAGCAGCATGGTCCTGTTAGCAGAGTGGTTCTGTTAGAAGAGTGGTTCTGTTAGCAGCATGGTCCTGTTAGCAGCATGGTTCTGTTAGCAGAGTGGTTCTGTTAGCAGCATGGTCCTGTTAGCAGAGTGGTTCTGTTAGCAGATTGATCCTGTTAGCAGAGTGGTTCTGTTAGCAGCATGGTCCTGTTAGCAGAGTGGTTCTGTTAGCAGCATGGTCCTGTTAGCAGCATGGTCCTGTTAGCAGAGTGGTTCTGTTAGCAGATTGATCCTGTTAGCAGAGTGGTTCTGTTAGCAGCATGGTCCTGTTAGCAGAGTGGTTCTGTTAGCAGCATGGTCCTGTTAGCAGCATGGTCCTGTTAGCAGAGTGGTTCTGTTAGCAGATTGATCCTGTTAGCAGAGTGGTTCTGTTAGCAGCATGGTCCTGTTAGCAGAGTGGTTCTGTTAGCAGCATGGTCCTGTTAGCAGCATGGTCCTGTTAGCAGAGTGGTTCTGTTAGCAGCATGGTCCTGTTAGCAGCATGGTCCTGTTAGCAGAGTGGTTCTGTTAGCAGATTGATCCTGTTAGCAGAGTGGTTCTGTTAGCAGCATGGTCCTGTTAGCAGAGTGGTTCTGTTAGCAGCATGGTCCTGTTAGCAGCATGGTCCTGTTAGCAGAGTGGTTCTGTTAGCAGAGTGGTTCTGTTAGCAGCATGGTCCTGTTAGCAGCATGGTCCTGTTAGCAGCATGGTCCTGTTAGCAGAGTGGTTCTGTTAGCAGCATTGTCCTGTTAGCAGAGTGGTTCTGTTAGCAGATTGATCCTGTTAGCAGAGTGGTTCTGGTAGCACCATGGTCCTGTTAGCAGAGTGGTTTTGGTAGCAGCATGGTCCTGTTAGCATAGTGGTTCTGGTAGCAGCCTGGGCTTGTAAGCAGTGTGATCCCATTAGCTGTGTGATTATAGTAATGACCACGACATTGGACAATGACTGCCCTCAAGAACCTGGTCCGGCAGATACAGAACATTCAAAGTTCCCTGCGGAACCGAACTGTTCTGTAGAGTTTTGTCCCTGCAGGCAGATGGAGGATCATGGAGACGGTCACCACCGTCTCTCTCTCACCTGCCACTCTTCTTGCCAGAGTTTTAGACTAATATGAAATGTTGTTTTGTCATACCTGGCTATTATCTATTTTAGTTTTTGTCAATTAGCTGCGTTGGCCATCTTAAATTGTGTCGACTCCAAAACTTAACCAGTTACAGATGTATACGTAGATTGATGACTATCAGGGTTTATTTAAATACTGTTAAGACATATTATACCAACACTACACACACAAATATTAGCAAATACAGTACATCACTATCTTGTTTTTTGTGGTGGATCACCAGTTTTGTCAACAAACATGAAACAGTTGTAAATAAAGTTTTAGGCTCCATTTTTCAGCTCAGCGCAAAGATTTTGAAATAATTTGTTTCAATTTTTTTTAAATGTAAAATACCAAAGAAGACACTCAGAGACAAAAACAATGTTTTAATGGTTTAGTGGTTAGCAAAGCACATTCAATGATCATAGTTGTCATTTTTGTTCAGTTTCTTAGACATTACTTACTGTATGTGTCATATATGCATCATCAAATCATGCGGTCGTAACATAAAGATCAGAGGAAAATAGGTGAAAATCTGCCAAAGTCCAAATAAAAACCTTTGAAGTCCCTCAAAATGTCTGAATATCAAGACGACTTTAAAAGAACTCTGTTTGGGAGCAAAATGTAAAGAAACGAGGAGTTTTGCAGGCGAGCAGGAACTGGTCTGTTGGAAGCTGTGAAGGAACACAGCTGATGGTTGCAGAGGACACGTGCACGGCCTGCAGTAATGTGAGCAGTGAAGTTAGCTGTGTGGTTGTGAAGTTCTCCAGGGTCAGAGCTGTTTCTGAGCCTGCCGGTGTAAAAAAAAAAAAAAAAAGAGGCTACTTGTCCAATTATTGGCAATAAAAAATCCATAAACACGTTGCACCTTTATTTACTGGTAAGTCGCATCTATTATGCATCACTGCCACGCGACGCGTCAGCGCACCATTTGCCCTGCTGAAAATGGCGGCCACAGAAGCATACACGGAAGGACTTTACAAGATTAACACGGTAAAAACAATTATTTGTCTGCTGAAAATTATATAAATTCACGTAATGTTCAAATCTGCTGGATTTAAATTGTTTCGCTTTGACGTCTTCCAAACGGTCACGCGCGCTGCGAAAATAAATGACAAATAAATCGAATTTTAGCTCAAACAACTCCACCAGCTAACAGTTTGTAAATGACCACCAAGTGATTACTTTCTGTAAGTTTAAAGAAAATCCGCCGTGTGGTTCATGAGCTATTTGCTAATGTACTGTACCCGGAAACAAAACGAAGCTAGCCGCTGCACATTTACGAAGCTAAAACATTGAATTTTATCTCAAATGTCTCATACAGCTAAAAGTTTGTAAATGTCCACCTAGGAATTACTTTCTGTAAGTTTCATAAATATCTGTCCTGTAGTTCATGAGTTATTTAGATAAATAGTAACCGTTTTTGCTAACAAACACTGAGCTAACAGTAGTTCATACCTCCAGAGCAGGAGGCCGGGCTGCGACATAGTCAGTCCGACCAGAGGAGGCTTTCTTCGGACACATGAGGTGGGAAAGGTCGGTGTACCCTAGCGGACAAAATACTGCACCATTTTTTGCCAAAATGAAAAACTGTCATATCTGAGCCAAACATTGGTCTAAAAATACAGCATGGGGAAAAATCCATAAACAAGTCTCACCTCTCTATAAGTCGCAGGGCATGCAAATTAGGCAAAAAGGTGCGACTTATAGACCTGAAAATACGGTAAAAGTCCACGGTCATGGCCCACTGCATCCTCGATGATGCTTTGCATGGAGCCCTTGCAGCATATGGCGTCCTAAACGTGCACAGAGGTGGGCGATGGATAATTGTAATGTATCCTCCCCGCCTGCTGCAGAGCTTCACGGCTGGATTCGAAGCGACTGTCACTCTGAGCTCCACGTCGTGCGTGTGCTCACTTCTCAGCAGGAACAAATAAATCAAAGTGAGCTGATGAGGTCTGGTGGAAAAGAAACGAGTTGCAGCGCCCTCTTGAGGCTCTTCATGCTCATTTCATGTTTTTCAGCCTGGCCTCATAGCTTTGTCCCCTCATTTCTCTGGAAGCTTTGATTTAAATGTTTCTGTCAGGAGCGACACGGTTCGAACAGCTTAATAAAATAATGTTTGTGGGTTTTTTTTTCAAAGACAAATCTTTGTTAGAAAGCGTAACACCTGCTGTTTTTCATGTCATATTTGTGTAAACGTTCACGAATCAGCCTCTCTTTATTGTGATCCATTTTTATTCATCCTGCAGTTTTTAATCTATTTCAACAAATCATAAATCAAAATGTTCGGCTCTTTCAGGACAATCCTGCTAGGATTTTTGGTATTGGTGCAACTTTAGGTTTTTGAAATATTATTTCAGTTGTTTTTTCAGCTACCTTTCATATTCTTTCTGCTTGTTGTGTTTCTTTCTGTTGATCTCTGCAAGTTCTATTTCAGCTACTTTCAGCTGTTTTATCTTAATTTGAGCTTTTTCATCTAATTTCGCATTTTTGCATTTATTTCAATGTTTTTCAGCTTAATTCAGCAACAATGTGCTCGTCCTCTCCCTTCTGATAATTTAAGCTTCTTTCTGCTTTTAAGCTACTTTTTAGCCGTTATTTGCTAATTTCGTATTTTTTTCTGAACAATTTACACCTTTTGTGCTAATTTCTGCTTCTTTCAGTAAACGTGTTATTTTTGCTTTCTTTTGAGCTTATTCTACCCATTCAGCTATCTTTGTAGCGTTTGTAGTAAATTTCAGCTGTTTTCAGATCAATTCAAACTTTTCGCTTTAATTTCTGCTACTTTCAGCCTAATTAACTTATTTCTGCTCATTTCAGCTTGCTATGCTCCTTTGCAGTTTTTTTTTGTGTGCCTTTTTCAGCTTTTTCTGCAATTTCAGCTATTATTTAGCTCCTTTTAAGCTAATTTTAGCTTTTTTGGCTACTTCCACATTTTTTTTAGCTTATTTCAGCTCTTTCCACTTTCTTCTGGTAGTTTAAGCTTGTTTCTGCCTTCTCAGCTAGTTTCAGCTATTTATTTAGCTGATTTCAGCTTCTTTTTAGCAAATTTTCTGATTTTTGTGCTGATTTCTGCATTTTTAAACCTAATTCAGCAAATATGTTATTTCTGCTTTCAGCTGCTAATTTACACTTGTTCTTCTTTTCAGCTTGTTCATAGTTATTCTCAGCTGTTTTTCAGCAATACGTATTCACACTGCATTTTCGCAGGAAATGTTATTTCTCTAGTTTAATATAAAATCATTTGCGAGATGTTTTTAGATAAAGCCTTTTAGGTCATATCTTGTAAATTAAAGTTATGTGCAATCTATTAGTGCTTAGAATATTAGCTGTAGCTGACTCTCAGCTGGGACTGTTCCAATATTTAGCTCAATGGCTGCAAAACTCTTACTTTTGGCCATTTTGACACTTAAGTTTGCTTACCTGTGGTAGCCATCTTTAATCGGGTTAACTCTAAATTATATTACTTTCTAAAAGACCCATTCAAATTTGTCAAACAGTTGCTGAGGTATTTTGCTAACAGAGAGACAGACACAGAGACAAAGATACAGTCAATAAGTTCAGTAAGACCAGAAGCTCGTGCTTCAGCTCATCCCTGTTGTTCCTCTCATTTTTCCCGCAGTCATTTCCAGCAGCATCCCTGACTATTTAAAGAGTTGTCACACACACACAGTTTCATTTTTCCAGTTCTCAAGTGGAACAGTCTCAGAGTGTCTCGTGTTTGCCTGGTAACAAATGTCATTGTGCTGCAGGCAGGAGAGAAGCTCCAGGGCTGAAACTCTGGTCTCTGCCAAGCAGACATTTATTCAGACTCGCTTTAACAACCAGCGAGCACGGACTAAATGAAGTGGAACACATCTCGGTGGTTGTAATAATTAGCAGGACAGTGACTGCGTGATGCTTTGATAGTTCCTGCCCGGCTTGCAGAGCCCCTCAGAAGGAGGTGACATGGGGAGGATGTGGGTAAGGAGGAGCGATCGGGGAGATAATTAACGGAGCTGGCCCTTCCAGTGATTAAACTCTGATTTAGGAGCGTGCTCGGTAAATCGGCTGCTCTGCTCTTAGCGGAGACGTGACACATGGAGACCGGGTCACTGCTCTGCAATGCAGCAGCACAAAGTGCATGAACCCATTGGTGCCTTCATGCAGCTCTGAAGGATGCTCGTGCACAGAGCGGGAGGTCTGGATCCTGAACGGTGATCCATGGAGCCGTGTGCATTCTGTGCAATAATCCAACGGTGCTGATAAACACTTCATCACTGCTACAGGAGGAGATTGTGAGCTTCTAGAGGTGAAGATGGACTTTCTTCACCCCTTCAGTGCATGTGCTGTATGGCCTGCAGACCGAACGCTGCAGTAACTGCACTTTCATGATGCTGTCTGTTTATGAGCGCTCAAAGTAAACTCTGAGTTTTGTCTGATCGTAAAAAAGCTGGTACCACTCTCTTATACATTAATTCTTCAGGCACTTTCTTTGAAACACTCTCTTCATAAAACACTTTAGATTTAAATAAGGGCACTGATGAATACTGAAAAAAAAAAAAACAGTACATTAAATATCTTTACTTGCATGGTTTCATTTATTCTTTGCCATTAGGCTGCAAAAACTTTTTCTTATTGTAACATGCATGTTTCTGGCCTGTGGGAGGAAACCAGAGTACCCGGAAACCCATTCATGCACGGAGAGAACATGCAAACTGCACCCAGAGAGGCCAGGAGGCGATCCTGCCACTTGCAGCGCTAACCACTGTTCCACTATGTTGCAAGTGCTCTGCAATTAAACCCAATATAAATTATTATTTGACATTAGACCACTCACAAACACATCTTATTAAATTACACAATTTCATGAAACCGGATCAAATCTAACTGCACAAAACTGAGGACGGGTGCAAAATAAAAACAAAAATCTTTCAATAAATATTAAGATTGACCTCTGACCGTTTTTGCGAAAATAATGTTAAATGAATGAAAATTCCTCTCAAAAATTGTTTAAAATTAGCGCCGTTTTTTTAGACGGAAAATTCGGGTTTTCCGGTCACGTGTTTGTGACGTCAGATAAAGGAATTCCCTCCAACCGCACATTGAATACAATGGACAAATATATAAACGCATCCGTCGAATTTAGCCATCTAAAACTGTAGATATTAGCGATTTAGCTCCAGTTCGTGAAGCAGAAGTTATTTTGAGTGATAAAAAACAAGGAGCAATGTTTCATTTCTCCGTGTTGGTTGTTTTTATTTCAGGAAATGTTGCACATTCATGAAGTGAGCCCTTGGCTGACATCTGGTGCTCACTTCATGAATGTGCAACATTTCCTGAAATAAAAACAACCAACACGGAGAAATGAAACATTGCTCCTTGTGTTTTATCACTCAAAATAACTTCTACTTCATGGACTTAAGCCAAATCGCTAATATCTGATGTTTTAAATGGCTAAATTCGACGGATACGTTTAGATATTTCTCCATTACAGAGCTCTGTAAGAGTTCACGGTAGCTTTGCTGACATCTGGTGCTCAATTCATGAATGTGCAACATTTCCTGAAATAACAACAAGCAACACGGAGAAATGAAACATTGCTCCTTGTTTTTTATCACTCAAAATAACTTCTGCTTCACGAACTGGAGCTAAATCGCTAATATCTACAGTTTTAGATGGCTAAATTCGACGGATGCGTTTATATATTTGTCCATTGTATTCAATGTGCGGTTGGAGGGAATTCCTTTATCTGACGTCACAAACACGTGACCGGAAAACCCGAATTTTCCGTCTAAAAAAACGGCGCTAATTTTGAACAATTTTTGAGAGGAATTTTCATTCATTTAGCATTATTTTCGCAAAAACGGTCAGAGGTCAATCTTAATATTTATATATGTTGTGCCATTTTTTGAAAAGTTAAAAAATCATGTCAGTGGAGCTTTAATGCTCTTTAAGTAACTCAGCGGTGAGTGGGGAATTTTTTCTTTATTATTAATAATAAAATATAGGTTGTTTATTTCAGGAATATGTATTGATGCACATGATCAAGGTAAAGCACTCAAGTGTTTGTTTCTGTTCATGCCGGTGCTGCTGCAGTTATTGTCTTTATTAGTGATGAGAACACAACAAGCTAAACAGCCAGAAGAGTTGTTACTAAACAAAGAAGATCTGTTATTTTTACACAGTAGTGACATCATTTCTGTTCTTACTTTTCTACAGCTCTACAGCTCCACTGATCCAATCACACCCTGCACATTTGCTTTTGTAAATCAATTAAGTTTCCTCTTCCTGATCTTTACGTTCTTTTAGCAATACGTATTTAAATGGGATCTGGTTCACAAAGACCATTAAACACACATCTACTGCAGGATTTTTAGGTCGACATCAAAGCTTTCTGTCCTTGAACATAAAAAATATACGGTACGCCTAGTTTTATTTATAAAATCCCAAAATGTCTCCTGAGACACGTGCACTGTGTTGGCCAGAAAGCCGCTTTCATCAGCTTTGTCTCTAAGAACTGCAGCATTTGAGTTTTGAAGTAAATGTACATGCAAACACTGATGTGATAGTTAATATTAGTAAAAGTATTTGACATATTTGTGTTTGTGTGCACATCATCAATCCCTGCCGCCTCCCTCTCATTTCATTGTGGTTTGTAAATTAACTCTTGCATTAGTTAAATAAAAAAATTATTTCTGAATATAAAGCAACTATACTTTTGAAAATGTGTTTAGTTTGGGCCAAGTATAACTCTGTGAAAGATGAAGCTCGTCAGTGTTGAGGCATTTTCTCCCTGGCTGTCCCGATTCCGTTTCATCTCTAAAGACTGAATGGTTTATATTTTTTATCCATCTCTGTGGCCTCTTCAGGGAGACGTGGATTTCAAAGATTTAAATTAACAAGGCAGGGGAGTCTCAGTGTGGAGACACGGCTCAATGGAGGAGTACATCTTCCTGCTTTCTACAAACTGTCTGAATCAGCAGGAGGAGTTAGGAAATCTTCGTTTTCCCTGAAGACTCTTGTACACAAAATCTGACTCGGTCAGAAAAGTTGTAAATTTCCTTTAAACATCTTTTCTGTTTCGACTCAGCAGGATTCAGACATCGATTGTGTGTTTTGTGCACTATTGAAACTGTAAATCAAAAAAGGCGTTCAATACAGAACAACTGGACTTTATTTGTAACAGAAAATGGTTCTGTATTGAACGCCTTTTTTGATTTTATCATGTCCTGGACGACTGAGAATCTTCACCAGCATATTGAAACTGTAGATTCACAACTTTATCTCCTCGCTTGTGCTTTTTTTGTGGATGATCTTTCACCTCTGCTCTCAGACCTTGAGAAAACAGATACAAATTCCTTAAAGCACAGGTGTCCAAAGTGCAGCCTGAGGGCCATTTGCAGCCCTTGGAGTGATTACCGTATTTTCCGGACTATAAGTCACAGTTTTTTGCCTAATTTGCTTGCCCTGCGACTAATAGGGAAGTGAGACGTGTTTATGGATTTTTCCCCATATTTTTAGACCAATTTTTGGCTCAGATATGACCGTTTTTCATTTTGGCAAAAAAAGGTGCAGTACCACTTTTGTCCGCTAGGATACACAGACCATTCCCAGCTCATGTGTCCGACGGCAGCCTCCTCTAGTCGGCCGCACTCTGTCGCAGCCCGGCCTCCTGCTCTGGAGGTATGAAATACTGTTAGCTGTGTTTGCAAACAAGATAAGTCAAGAACCACAGAACCACAGGACAGAGTTTTATCAAACTTACAGAAAGTAATCACTGTATGGACATTTACAACTGACTAGCTTCATGAGATGTTTGAGATAAAATTCGATGTTTTATGGGCATAAATGTGTTGCGGTTAGCTTCGTTTTTGTTCCTTGTACTTTTTAGCAAATAGCAGCAAATAGCTCATAAACCACACGGAAAATTTTCTTGAAACTTACAAAAAGTAATTATTTGGTGTTCATTTACAAACTGTTAGCTGTTGGAGTTATTTGAGATCAAATTCGATGTTTTATGGGCATAAACGTGTCGCGGTTAGCTTACTTTTCCTTGTTTTTTTTAAGCAAATAGCAGCAAATAGCTCATAAACCACACGTAAAATTTGACCATTACGTGAATTTATTAAGGAACGGTTAAGCTAAGACACATCTTTGCTATAATTTTCAGCAGACAAATAATTGTTTTTACCGTGTTAATCTTGATAAAAGTCCTTCCGTGCTCGCTCGCTTCTGTGGCCGCCATTTTCAGCACGGCAAATGAGGCGCTAACGCGTCGCGTAGCGGTGACGCATAATAGATGTGACTTAAATAAAGGTGCGACATGTTTATGGATTTGTCCAATTTATTGACAATAATTGGACAAAGCGACTTATAGAAAGGTGCGAGTTATCAGGCGGACAATACGGTATATGCGGCCCACAACAGCACAGTATCATTTTGGCCAGCAGGCTTAAGAGGTCGATGCAGACTTTTTGCAAAATCGTTGGTAATCCTTTTTTATATAATGTTTCGGCTCAACAGCAGAACGGATGAAAAACATCTTCTCAAAATGAGCAATATTAAATAAAATACAAAACTTTGGCTAAAGTCTTTTTAATTTCCGTGTCATGGTACAAAGCACCAAAAACCTTTACTGATTTATACCAGAAAAATCTTTTAAATAATTATTCATAAAATTTGGCTAATTATTGCAGTAGATAAAATAATCAAGAGGGAAACTGAACATTTTTAAATGAATAAAACGTGGTATCATCTACATACGACTCAGATCAGCTTTATCAAACCTTCTACAGCTGGACCATTTTTCAGAACTCTGATCGACCTTTTGGGCCGTCCACGGTCCAAAAGGCCAATCAACCCCTTTAAAATAACACTTACTCAAATTAGGCTTTTATTGCTGAGAGCAGACTAAAATGAACTTTCCAAACACAAGAAAACAACAAACATAGACCCAACAAATAAAAAAAATCAAATCATTTTAAATAAAAAAATATATATGTTATGAGGCTTTTAATGTTTTGGATCTACAACCATTTAAAACTTTCTCCACCAAAATTAGTAAATTTGTCCTTTCTCCAAAATACTGTTCACATTGTGAGTTAAATTCACATTTTTGTGCCCACGAGTCTATTGTGAGTTTTGGCCCATGTGTGAAAGCATTTGAACCCCCTTTGATTTTGTTCGTTCATACCAGAGCTTTGTACGGTGGCCCTGAGGTGCAAAACACAGGGCCAGCGTAGCTTTGACTTCAATCTTCTAATGTTGAGAAATGACAGTTTTAACCACATTATATGTTGTGAATGACAGCAGCACCAGGTTTTAGCCGTTTCTGTAAAAATGAATGACAGTGTCTTTTTGTTGTTGCCTAATATCAATGAACTGCTGTGTTCGTGTTGAACTGGACTCCAAAGTTCATCAGTTTAAATGTATAACCAACAATTATTTGCTGAAATTTTATTAAATTTGTCCAGTGGTTCACGAGATAGTTTAACAGACAGCCAAGCACCAGACATTAGTTAAAAAAAAATTGTTCATCTTTGTCTTTTAGCAAATACCTTTAAAAACTAAACATTAAATTAACTTTTCTTTGGTCCCTTGAAAAAGTTTGTACAGCAGAGAGATTTCATTGTATAATAAATTATGTCTTGTTTCTGAATACTCATTCCACGGCAGGAAGACTGAAGTCTTAAACTCCTGAAAGGAGTTCCCAACGAGGTAACAATGAACTAGTTTCACTCTCTACTCCTTGCAGTTGGGTTCTGTAATTTATGGCCTCGTTTTGCATTAGCGGCACATGATCGTCCTTGCGTTGTGTCGGCATTTTGTTATTCTGTCTCCACTCAGTTGCCGCTGTATGAATTAAGTCATTTTTTAGGGTTAGAAAGCTTACAGAACATTAAAGTGATTTATAGGCCAGCCGAGGACGAGGTAAACTCTTACAGACGTTGGCACAATTTCAGCTGACATCATGTCCTCAAACAGAAAAACACAGGAGGGCTGGATGTAATGAGAAAGATGTTTAATTGTTCACTCATGTCACCATCTGCTCTTCTTTTCTCATCGCCCCTTGGTTGTCTTATGTTGGCCTCCTTACATGTTATACTGCCAAACTCCTCTGGTCACATTTCATGAGCTCAGTGCGAAGGTGCAGCTCCAAAATGTTGATCCTGTTTTTGTACTTGCAGCGCACTGGCTGAGAGTTTGTTTATGACGAGCTGCAAGGAGTCCCACATCTTGTACTATGTTCTGTGAGGTGGTTTCTATTGGAATCACTATATATTAAAATATTAGTCCTGACTAGAGATGGCATGAGCTGTGGGAAAATAGCAGATTCCAGCAGAATAAAAGACAATAACCCTCCATGAGTGCAAGTTGGGAAACTTTAAAGCGAAGGACTCCACTGTTGCACTGGATGTAGGTTTTTACATGAGGTTGCAGTTCTTCAGTCTGTTTCACATAAACATGTGCACTGGAAGATAAATACTGCAGGGGCTGTTGGTTTCCTGGCACAGGAAAGCAGAGTTCACAGACTTTCAGTAGGTTTGGGTCAGAGTTTTTGGGATGCCATGTGTTCTTTATTTATTCAGAAACAATGGTTTGTGTATTTGGAACCATGGTCCTGTTGGAAAAGTCAACGGTGACCAGAATGCAACAGTTAGCTGTTAAAGTCCAGTTAAGCCTCACAAAGAATACTTCTCGTCTTGTCTG
>JBBPBX010020514.1:0-27049 GCA_038048925.1 Garcialebias charrua | reverse complement strand
CGAGTCTTTTCCCAGTAACAGTAAATCTGGTAAGACTCAGATGTCCCAGCTTTTCATCAGCCTTGAATGCATCATGACCTTTGTGAATCTGGAGCAGTCAAAAAAGTCTAAAAGGTCACACTCACAAGCAAACTGATCCGTGCACTTGCGTTGAATGAGTCGTCCACCGCAGGTGATTTGTGCACGTGTATTTCACTATTTTTATGTGCAGAGTATTCTTGTGCAAATTGAAATATGTACATGTGAAAAACTCTTTATGCATGTGGATCTTATTGTATGCATACAAATTGTGTTGTATGCTTGTGTGATCCTTTTGAGACTGATTTATCTTCATACACGGAGCGTGTCTGTTGTGGAGCAGAAGCTTCTTTCATGGTCGACCCCTCCCAGTTCATGGTGTTAAACATTAACTTCACTGTGGACGGTGACGTTGGTGTGGTTTCCAGGTCATGGCAGACGTAAGACTTGATGGTTCTGGGATGTTTCTAATCGTCGTAAGCACTGTTCTCTCCTTTGTAGATCTGCACCAATTCAAGTCAGTTTATTTATATGTACACATGCCATGCTCCAAGTCCGAACAGAAGACGTCCCTGGGCACTGAACAGAAACATTAACATTAGTAAAGTTATCTCAGGAAGCAGCAGATTGTGTTGAATCCACTTTGCCACAGTCTCCCATCCTGAGCAAGCCCAAAGGAGACAGTGGAAAGGAAAAACTCCCTTTGAACAGGCAGAAACCTCCAGCAGAACCAGGCTCAGGACAAGCGGCTGGGTTTGATAGAACAGGAAGTAGAAACAAACAAACATAGAAACAAACATGAAGCTTTTTGAACTTTCCCTGTTTGTCAGTCCAGTAAATGCTGGTAAATATCCTGCGGTCAGTCATGATCAGTAATGAGACACTAAGGCCTTGTCAAGTTCAGACGTTCTCAAACCAGCTCTACAGATGCATCTAAAAACATTGGAATATTGTGAAGAGGTTCAATTTTATAAACTCCTGGTATCTCACTCTCATCAGATGATGAACTCCTGGACATGAGCTACAAATGTCACATTCCTCAAGTCCAGCCACTCCTGAACCCTAGACAACATCAGACGTGTCTTAGTTGCTGAGGAGACAAAGAACTGGACTGTTGCTCAGTCGTCCAACATCCTCTTTTCAGATTAAAGTAAATTATTGTGCCATTCGTACATCAAGGTCTCAGAGTCCGGAGGAAGAGTGGAGAGGTCCAGAATCCACGTTGCTTGAAGTCCAGAGTGAAGGTTCCAGTCAGTGATGGTTTGAGTCCATGTCCTCTGCTGGTTCTGGTCCACTGGGTTTTCTGAAGTCCACAATCCACACAGCATCTAGCAGGACACTTTAGAAGCTTCAGGCTTCTTTCTGCTGATGAGCTTTATGGAGATGCTGGTTTCATTTTCCAGCTGGACTCGGCTCCGGCCCACACTGACAAAGAACAGCTGGCTGTGGAATACTCTCATTTTCAGAGACACTGAGACACTAAAATCTGTTTTTACATTATTTGTAAGGGTGCATTCACACCAGCCCAGTTTTAGTCAACTTTAATCGAACTGTAGTCCGTTGGCCTAGAAAGTCCTGTTTGTTTGGGGATGTGTGAATGTGCAACCAAACTCTGATGTAGACGAACAAAACAAACGCTGGTCCACCTAAATTCCTTGGTCTTGGTCTGGTTGAAGTGAACTCGAATGCGGTTCTAATGCGGTGTGAATGCAACTGGACCTGAGACCGCTCCAAAAGCAGGAAGTGGACTGAAGCACAGGGCAAACAAACATGCATTGATTTCTCTTACCTCATACGGAGCCGTCTCAGCCACCATGTGTGAAAAACTACATTGTCCACGGTCTTCTGCCTCATCTTCCGCTCATGCTGAGTCCATTGCTGAAAAATGACAAAACAGAACTTCTAAAACGGCTCAAATTTGACGCTACTCCATTTTTGTTTTTATCCCCAGAAGAAGAAGAAGAAGAAGTGTCTTCAGAGGTTTTTGGGTTGTTTCCTTCAGTAGTTCTTGGTGCAGCGCCGCCACTGGCGAGTGGGGGAACAGGTTGCTCGACTGACAGTGCAGTGTGAATGAGAACCGCAGCAGATGAAATGTAAACAGATGGTCCGAATATTGGTCCCCAGTAGAGTCTACTGGACTATCAGGTGTGAAAACAACCCAAGTCATAATCATCAAAATTACAACAAAAAAAGTCACTCTGTGTGTAATGAATCTACAGTATGTAATACAAAGTACAGGAGTTTCACTTTTTGAAACAACTGACAAACGAAATTGAACTTTTTCATTCGATTCTAATTGTTTTAGATGCACCTGTACATTTTAAACAAGTTGGGTAGCTATATCTATATTTGACTATATATTTTTCATATGAATGCATATTTTGATCGTGTGCTGATTAAAGAAAATCCACAATAAATTCAAGCTTGTTCATTCAGGTCTTGTTTTCAATCATTAAAGTTGTATGTTGTGTAATCATTCCACCCTGGAAAAAAACAAGAAGTCCCAATAAACCATTAAAAAAACCCAAATTAATGACGTCCATGCGTGATGGGTGGATGTAAACGTCTGACCACAGTGTGTATCTGTCAGCGCCTCCCTGGCTGCAGTCACAGCAACGCCCTTCTTGCCATATGCACTTACAGAAAGTTTCTCCCACGACTGTAAAACTGAGATTTAAAGATTTCTTCAAACAAACCGGGCGAGGGTTTTCAGTCGTCACGCTGAGCTGACTGCACGTTTCTGGTTTTTATGAGAAGGAAGCGTGTTTTTAAATCTACCAGCTGTAAGAAACGTGATGGCCGACAGTTGACATGACGATTACAGAGGTCGGACGCACACGTTGGTTCAGGTGGTTTGTAAATAAGGAAATGCAAGCGATGAAATAAAAACTGCACAATAATAGAAAAGTAGTGACGTTTATCAAAACATCAAAGCTCAAATAGACGTGCGAGTCTCAAAAGCGTGCCCCTTCATTAGCCTCTCCTCATCTCCGGCTCTCTCGCACCACCTCGTCAATCATCCCCCGTTGCCATAACAACCGTCGCACCTACTAACGAGACGAGCTTCGTTTTAATTTGTGAGGAGGTTTAGAATTATGATTTATCAGCATGACTGACACGTGCGTCTCACAGTGAAACGATAAACCACTTCCTCCCCACGCCGGTCTGAACGAGGCCTTTGTGCTGCGTGACATCAGCACGTTTAACTAACAGCACGAACAATTGATTATGTTCAGTCAGAGCGCACGGAGTTGCAGCAAAAGCTCTCAAGTTGAAGGAGTTATCATGTTCCAGCTGTTATAATATGGAGGTATTGATCTTTTTATTATTACACTGCATTAATCTGCATTTCATCCTGAATGTGTTACTGCTGACACACACACAAAGATTTAAACCTATAATTATGTTTCAGTGACACAGTAAAGTGGAACTTGTTTAATTTGATATCAGTGCAGAAATGTTAAGTCCTGCTGTGAGTCATCCATGCATGCTAAAATCACATGCACTCAAACTCTGCTTTTATGAACGATGATCTCTTTATTTTTCTGATCCTGGACTGTTTCTCCTCGTTTACTTCTATCCACCGTTTCTCTTCATCTGTTTTTTTGTTTTATCATCAGCCTCTGTCTCCTCCATTGCCTGCTGCCATCTTTAACCGTCACCATCGCTGCCTGTCAGAGACTCTGAGGCTCCGAGCATCAGCGATGGCCTCGCATCACTTAACACGAAACGATTAAAAACTCCCTGAGACGTTGCTCTTTAATCACTTTCTTCTTTAGTTTTTGTGCACTTCTGCAGTGTAAACACTTCTGCACGCTTCACATCATTTGCACAACACAACATTCAGCTCATTCTGTGATTGTCCTGGTGTTTGCAACTTTTGCACTTATCAAAATATTTAACTTTATTTAGAAACATTTTTCTCATACAAATACATTCAAATGTCTTCAAAACTTCCAAAGCAATTGTTTTCTTTGAATTCTGCTTAGCTTGACTGCACTGTTTGGCTTATTTTGCTACTTTTAGCTTTAGATGGCAACCTCCTCCTTTTAGCTTTCTGCTAGCCTTTAACCAGTTTGACTTTTAGCTAGCCCTTTGCTACTTTTAGCTAGTCTTTTGCTACTTTAGCAATTAGTGCATTGCTACTTTTGGTTTCTGCTAGTCTTCTTTTTATTTTTTTTATTTTTTTGCTGTAACAAATGTTTTGGGTTCCTTTGTAAATTTTCAGCAACATTTTTCAGCTTTCACTGAATTTTCACAGAAAACATTTTTTTCTATAATCTGAGGATCATCCTCCGTTTTATATTTCCCAAATGTGAAGGGCTTCAACTAACATTCTTCAAAAACTTATGATATCACCCATCGTCAAAAGGCAAAGGTGTGCATTAATATTCTTGCTCTTGCAATTATGTTTGTCCATTAGAAAAATATCTCAAGAACCATTGGACGATTTTAGTGAAACTTGCAAAGTAACTAACTTTTGGAGATGCTGCAACAGCCAAATGACCTGAGAGGGGAAAAAAAGCACAAAAATTGATATAACGTTTATCAGTTTTACAAATACTGACCTTAATTTTGGCGTGGTAGTAGCTGATAATCATTCATAACACATACTCTAAGTGTGACATATTGTAGTGTTACATGAGATTCAGTTCAATTCAGTTTATTTCTATAGCTCCAAATCACAACAGAAGTCGTCTCAGGGCGCTGAACAGAAACATCCACGACATTCAAAAGACAATTACCATATTTTCTGGCCTATAAGTCACAGTTTTTTTAAACTAATTTTCATTTCCTGTGACTTATGCGGCGAAGCAACATATTTATGGATTTTTCCCCATATTTTTAGACCAATTTTTGGCTGAGATATGACCGTTCCAATTCATTCTGATGAAAAACATGCAGTACCACTTTCGGCCACTAGGGTCCACCGACCGCTCCCAGCTCATGTGTCCCACTGAAGCCTCCTCTGCTCGGACTCACTCTGCCGCAGCACGGCCTCCTGCTCTCTGGAGCTCTGAACTACTGTTACCTTGTTAGTAAAATAGCTCATGAACCACACGACAGATTTTGATGAAACTTACAGAAAGTAATCACTGGATGGACATTTACAACTAGTTATCTTTAGATGTTTGAGCAAAAATTCGATTTATTTATCATTTATTTTCGCAGCGCGCGACCGTTTGGAAGACGTCAAAGCGAAACAATTTAAATCCAGCAGATTTGACCATTACGTAAAATTCATTAAGGAACGGTTAAGCTCAGAAACACTTTTGCTATAATGTCAGCAAACAAATATTTATTTTTAAGTGTTTATCTTGCTAAATTTTAAGGAAAATGCAGCAGTCCCACCCGAGCGGGTGCACGTAGCAAAACTAATTTTTAAATCCAGCTGATTTGACAATTACGTGCATTTATTAAGGAAAAGTTCAAAGTCAAAATCAAAGTCAACTACTTTATTGTCAAAACTGCAATATGTACAGGACATACACAGGATTGAAATTGCATTTCTCTCAGTCCCTCGGTGCAACAGTAACCATTTAAACACTAAAACACTAAAACATTTAATAAACATAAGCATAAAATGAAATAATAAAAGTGTAATACTGTCCTGAGTTTTTGCATAGTAGTTTTTGCATAGTAGTATAAAAGTATGAAAAGTTACACCAACACTAAAACACTAAACATTTAATAAACATAAGCATAAAATGAAATAATAAAAGTGTAATACTGTCCTGAGTTTTTTGCATAGTAGTATAAAAGTGTAAAAAGTATATCTATAAAATAAAATGAAGGTTCTGGCATTGACATTTGTAAAAGAGTGACAAAGCAGCATATGAAGTTAATGTACACAGTACAGGTATTCCCCGATTTACGAGCGAGATCCGTTACAACGAGGCGCTCGTAAACCGGAAATCTCGTAATTTGGAACGGTTGCCATGTCTCTCGTAAGTCCGAAATTTCGCTCGTAAATTGGAACGGTTTCGCTAGCGCGACTAAAAACACTCTATTTTCATCCAAAAACTGCTTATGAGTGCATAAAAATGATCGGAAACGTGTGTCCATATGCTTAGCTAACTAACTGTGGTGAAAAAACACATGAAAACTCAGTATTTTTTGCGTTTTTTCCAAAAATTCGCCAGCTCGTAAGTCTGGAACCTCGTAGATCAGAGCGCTCGTAATTCGGGGACTACCTGTATATGTATGAGGTAGTTGATATTGGTATAGAGGTAAAGTGGCATATGCAATAAGGCTAGTAAAAAGAATATATATATCAGCAGTAGTGTAGATATAAAAAGTAGTGTAAATGTAAACAGTAGTAATAAATGTAAACAGTGAATGTAAACAGTAGTATGACTATAGGCAGTAATGTAATACAAACATTAGTGCAAATATGAGAAGTAGTGCAAACTGAATGAGCACATGACCGTGAGTTGAGTGAATAACCCGTTTTGATGACACAGAGTCCAGTGTTAAAATCTTTGTGTTGTGTGGTAATGTGTGAAAGTTTTTTTTTGTGTTAAGGCAGTACAAGTGGGAGGGGAGGCAGAGCAGGCAGAGAGTTTAGCATCCTGACTGCCTGATGAACAGAGCTGTCACTCAGTCTGCTGGTTCGAGCCTGGAGACTCCTCAGTCTCCTCCCTGATGGCAGCAGTCTGAAGCAGCTGTGTAGTGGGTGTGTGGGATCACCTGCCATGCAGAGGGCTTTTCCAGTGAGGTGGTTGCTGTGTAATGCCAGGTTCACACCAAACGCCTCGAAGCAGCCACTTTACATGCAAAGTCTATGTGGAGGCGCGGCCAGGGGCGGCGCAGCCAGGCGCAGCGCATCTTGAGAATTTCAAGCAGCGCAGCAGCGCAGCAGCGCAGCAGCGCAGCAGCGCAGCAGCGAGCGGCAGTTCTTTCTCAGGCACGCGCGCGTCAAAAGCAGACGACACGTCGAGCAGCCAAAGTTCATTCAAAGGAACTTTGGCTGCTCGATGCGTCGCAGCAACCTATCGGGAGAGCCTCTGCTATGTGATGACGCAACAACGACGGGACTTTCTGTGGACTTTTTAAACTTACCCCAACGAGCCTCCATGAAGACACCACCAGCCTCCAGTAAGTAACTTGGCATTTTTACAGTTGCTGCTGTCAGCTCGAGCGTATATCATCCCAAACATAACAAAACGTTTTAATCTCAACAAAGACTTTAGGAGCTGCAGTTCGGCTCGTAGAAAACCCACTCAAGTAGTAACGGGGCTCACGTACAGCTGATCTTTATCTGCCCAGTGAACAGAAAACAAAACAAATCTGACCGGGAAGGGAGCCAGACGCTGCTCCAACTGCGCGCGTTCGGTGTGAACACACATCTGGTGACAAGCAGCAAACACGGTGCGTTGGGAGCATTTTGATGCGTTTGGTGTGAACGTGGCATAAGTCCTGTAGTGAGGGGAAGGAGGTGCCGACAATCTTCTCAGCTGCTCTCACGATGCGCTGTTAAGTTAAGCTCAGAGGCTATCTATAAATAGAAAAAAAAAAAAGTTAAGCTCAGAAACACTTTTACTATAATGTCAGCCAACAAATATATATTTTTAGTTGTTTATATTGTTAACTTTTAAAGAAATGAAGCGTATCCGCTTGCTGCGTGTGCACGCGAAAAGCAAAACTATTTTTTAAACTTCAGCTGATTTGGACAATTACGTGCATTTGTTAAGGAAAAGTTCAGCTCAGACACATCTTTGCTATAATTTTCAGCAAACAAATAATTGTTTTTACTGTGTTAATCTTGTTAAAGTCCTTCCGTGCACGCTCCAGTGGCCGCCATTTGCAGCAGGGCAAAACAGCAGCCCACATTTCGGGTTGTCAGCGGTGACGCGTAACATACGCGCCACGTCAGCGGTGACGCATAATAGATGCGACTTATGGGGCGGCCGTGGTGTAGTGGTAATGGCAGTCGTCTCCCGATCGGAAAGTTGGCGGTTCGACTCCCGGGACCCGCACCATGTGTCGTTGTGTCCTTGGGCAAGACACTTAACCCTGAGTTGCTCCCGGTAGGACTGGAAAGCACCTTGCATGGTAGTCTGCCGCCACCGGTTTATGAATGTGTGTAGCATTCAATATATGTGTAGCACTTTGAGATTTTCAGTAATGAAAAGTGCGTTATAAATTGAATTAATTATTATTATTATTATTATGGGGCGAAGCGACTTAAAGGCCGGAAAATACGGTACTGTAGTAAAGTTCTCTATTTAAGGAAGCAGCAGACTCGTTGAATCTTCACTTCATCACAGTCTCCCAACCTGAACAAGCACAAAGGAGACAGTGGAAAGGAAAAACTCTCTTTAACAGGGAAAAAAAAAACTCCAGCAGAACCAGGCTCAGGACAAGCTGCCATCTGCTTCGACCGGCTGGGTTTGAGAGGACAGGAAGGAGAAACAGACACAGAATGACAGGTCCAGGTCCAGGTGTTGGTGCAGGTGACCCTGAAAGACAAAAAAACACGTCAAGTTAGAAATAATTACAAATGCAAACAGGATGAGCAGAGCAAGTAAAAACAGCAACAGAGAGAGAAAATGTGGTCAGTTTGTCCTCCAGCAGTCTAATCCTATAGCAGCAGAACTAAGGGACAGCTCAGGAAACCCAACTCAACCCTGATTATAGGATTTATCAAGAAGGAAAGCCTTCAAACTGGACAATGTGTCAGCCTCATGGACAGAAACTGGAAGTTGGTTCCACAAGAGAGGAGCCTGAGAACTGAAAGACCTTCCTCCCCTTCTGCTGCTGGAAAATCTAGGAACTACAAGTAAACCTGCAGTTTGAGATGAGTTTAAAGATGATCTTGTCCAAAACTCTGGTGGGTGATATGCATTCCTCCAAGGCACGGGTCTGCAACCTGTGGCTCTGGAGCCACATGTGGCTCTTTGGTCCCTCTGCAGCGGCTCTTTCAAGCTTTGACCAAAACTGAAATAAAACTGAATTTTATTGGTTGTTATAACAACAACTAAAAGGGTTAGTTTTAGCAGTTCTCCTGTAATGTATTTTGCAAATTTATGAATACTAGAAACATTACAAGGAGTAAAACATACTCACTTTCACTTCATGTTTATTTCTTCAAAGTAGGATATGTAATTTTTCTACAATAAAAAAAAAATCACATAAGATTGCAAAGTTTATTGTTTTAGTTTTAGAAACTGGGCAAAAACTATACTTTTTTTCCCTTCTTTACAAGAATCTCGTCGTTTATTTTGTCTTAGAGTGTAAAAAATGTCAATAAATGTTAAAAATCATTAGATTCGTTCATTCAACCTTTATTTAGTTATACTCCCATCCCATGGGAGCAGAGGTGTCTTGTCTAAGGCCCTGTTTACACGGACACTGTGTGGGGGAAACGCAACTTTTGGGTATGTTAATTAGGTTGAAAGTTTTGCGTTGACATGGGCGAATTCTGTGGATACGACTCTCTCCCCCTCCACCCCCCGTACTCATGAATTTACTGTAGTTACCATGCTGGGCCTGTAGATGGCGCTGTGATCTTTGGAACCTTCACTACTGCGCATGCGTGCCACTGCTCTCTGAGGTAAACAACAGAGCACACGAGGCAGCCTGTTTTCCTCTCTGGCTAAAAGTTCAGCTAAACTACAAGTTGTTGTCAACAAGTTAAAGCTGGAATTTGGACAAGAGTCAACAGATCTGACACCAAGTGGACCGCTTCATCTGCACACCAGTTGCTGACTGGACCG
Organism: Garcialebias charrua; assembly: GCA_038048925.1. Lineage (NCBI taxonomy): Eukaryota > Metazoa > Chordata > Actinopteri > Cyprinodontiformes > Rivulidae > Garcialebias > Garcialebias charrua. The sequence goes on along the minus strand of JBBPBX010020514.1, from coordinate 17,312 downwards.
GAACCGAGTCAACATGTCTGACTTTAGTCCGTGAGAATCAGCTGATTTACAGCAGCGCTACAAGGTAAACCATGTTCTTAATAATGTTTCCTTGTGTTTAGTTCGATCACAGAACAACCAACTGAGGTTTTATTTTTATTTTTTTCCTGCGAGGTCGAAGCTGTTCCACGAAGCGGACCGGCGGTTCGGATGTGGGTCCAGTGTCCACCAGGATGAACAACAGAGTCCAGTTCATTAAAGTTTGGTTAACGTGTTTTTAAAAGTGTTCAATTTAATTCTCAGTGTTTGTGACATGAGTTTGTGGTGTTGAATAAATAAATAAATTAAAAATCAACCTGGTGTCTTCATTTTCAACATGCAGCATGTTAGGCATGACGTAACGAGTCCAGATAGCTTCATTTAGCTCAGATAAATGTAAATATCTCCCACGCTAACATAAATACTGTTTATTATTGTTAAACTGTTAATATATAGCACATTTAGTATGTTATAGTGCAGCGTGACACGTGAAATGTCCGACTGCCTCGTTAACAGACAACTGGATCCAGGCAGCTGGCTCTCTTCCAACACAGATGCAGGTAAGGTGTAGAATAATTAAATATGAGAATCAAAATATATTCCATCAGCTATAGTTCAGAAAGTGGTGCGTGTGTCCACTGTCCAGTCCACCGCCATTGTTAAAATGCCGGCTGTCTGCGCGTGCGTGCTGCGTGCATGTGTTCAAACAAAAGCTCCACGGGAGATGTTTACATTATCAACGGGGGGTCTGCGAAAAACTTCCACCTTGAGAGCAGGGTCAGAAAAGTATCGGTGTCATCGAGGGGGGCCAGCAGCGTCGTGTAGGCGATAAGCAAAGTCGCAAAGAGAAAGTAGCGGTTACACTCAAAATACGCGCCGTGTAAACTGGCCCTTAGACTAGCAAAGTTTGTTGAGAAACCTCTGTTGTTGGGCTGTGAGGTGTTTTTTGTCAATTTACATACAGTTGTTGTGTCTTCTGTCAGAGACTTCAAGGGAACTCCCTACTGTTAAGGTGTGATCTGTCAATTTACATGTATGTGTTACCTCAGCTTGCAATTTACATATGATGGTGCGTGACTCCTGTTATAAATCCAAACGCACACACAGTCTGGTTCATTGAATTGATAAAGCTTCTCGGATGAGAAGCGAAACGTCTTCTGTTACAAATAAAGTCCAGTTGATCTTGAATTGAACACCTTTTTGATTTATCATGTCCTGGACGACTGAGAATCTTCACCAGCATATTCTCATTAAGTTCAACAAGACTCTCCAGGGAACAATTTGTTTTGTGTGTGTGTAGCTGGTGTGTATGAAAACACACATTTGATTGTCGTGGAGTTCCTAATGAGGATTTATCTCTGCGAATTAGGAACAGCTCATTCACACCGAGCGCAATAAAGTTGCAACCATATTTTATATTGAACATACGACTGTGTTGGCTTTTTAAACAAATATATGACAGACTCAGGAAAGAAAGTTGTTGAACACACCTTGTTTTCAATCATTTTTAAGCTTAAAATGGATCCGTAGGGAAAGTAGTTAAAAAAAACTTAAGATTCTGAATTTTTAATTCAGTTTTCTAATTTTGCTTTATATGTTCAGCCACAGTATGTTTGATATTTGCACAGAATGTTCCAGATGTCTGAAAATCCAGTCCTGTGTTCTGCTGATTCCTCTGTGCACAACAGTTTTTATTGATTTTACTTTCTGCAGATCAAAAATTAATTGGGCCTAGTTACTTTTTACAAGCCGTCTTGTCTTCAGTGGCTTCTTTTGTCTCAGGCTGAGGCTTAATGCTTAAATACTTTGTGCTGTTGTCGAGGAGTCAAACCCATGACCTATTTGTTGCAGGGTAACAGTGACAGCTAATGCCTTGCTTCTGCCAAGGACAGACGCTCCCCCTCCTACGCTGTTTTGCTTTGCTGCTCTGTTTGTCTGTGAAACTGCTTCTTGAGCCTCTATTGCAAATCTTCCGAACCATAATTATGGAAGTATTTGGCCAGTTGGTCCCTCAACACAATTTGATAACATTTCTTCAAGGAGAAGACAGGCTTTAGGCGAGCCGATCTGCCATGTTGGCATGCACACAGCTGGATATCTCATCGACTTGAAGACTTGATGATGTGTCTATCTCTGCTGTCATCTCTGGATCTAAAGGACGCATATTTAATTGGATTTACGATAATTGGTTCCTGCTTTTTGGATTCAGCTGGTTGCTGGTTTTATCTACAATTAAGGAAGTCGTCTGCAGCAAATTGGGACGTGATCACGCTGCTTGCCTTTGTGATGGCTTGGTTCGTGCCTGTTTACCCAGACTCAATTTCTTTGGGCACAATAGATCATATCTCAGGGATTTTTACTCTGGCATGTTCCATCGGTGTGGCCACATAATTTGGACATTTCTGAACCATTTTTGGACCAACACAGACTCAAGGTAGATGCCATTATGTTCTGCCTGTACCCAAAACAACTGTGTGTTTATCTGAATCTGGCTCCCCCGGCTGGCCTTCAAGGCCACCTTATCTGAATACGCCTGGAGGACATGTAATCTGACGCTCACCCCCCGCTCAGCGGGGAATGTCCACTGTCAACCAGATTGAACCAGCTGAATAAACATTCTGACATCATTTCAGGACTCTTGGATTCTCATTAGTGTTGTCCTTGGCCATTCCCCGACATCCTCGAGAATGTTTACGGATCTCATCGGAGGGAGCTGTTGATTATTCTATCCTTATCAGAACTCTTACAGTGCCCTTGAGAGCATCTATGAACATTGCTCATCGTTCTCGGTGTCTCCCCTCTCCGCAGAATGTCTATGTCACTATGTGCTTATTTGTGCGAGGTGTTTTTTTAATACAGGTAGTCCTCGACTTACGACGGAGTTTGGTTCCTACGCTCCGTCGTAAAGCGAATTTTGACGTAACTCAAAACATACGTTCAAACTGCACCTTATACGTACAGTACTGTATTTTACTAGGGATGCACCGATCCACATTTCTCACTTCCGATCCGATACCGATACTTAAAAACTGTGTATCGACCGATACCGATACTTTTCCGATCCAATACTGTTCAGGTATATGAATCTGTATAATGAAATTTTTGTACTGAGACTTTTCATTTTAACATTGTGTGAGATACACCCAATGAAGACACTCTTGAGCCTTACAACAAGAAACCCACAAACTTTAACAGCATACAAGAGGCAGGTCTATACCACACACATGTCCTCCTCACTCATGGTGCAGCTGGAAAAACTAAAAAACTGCTAAGCATGATGGGAAAGACAACAAAAACCACTCCCCTTAACCACTAAACAAGCTCTTTGAAGCTGGATCGGAAATATCGGCAGGTTGGATCCGATATCCGATACTTAAATTATGCTGGTATCGGATACTGATACCGATACTGGATCGGATCGGCCCCATCCCTATATTTTACCAAGCACTTAGCCTATCCTAACACAGTACCCTACATAATTATCAAAAAACACATACATTTCAGAGCCATAATGAAGTGAAAAAAGAGTTAATTTCCTACTCTGGAATGCTGGTGAAGCCATTTCCTCCGTTCCTCCGTCCCTCCTCCGGATTCTCCATTTGTTTACGTTGTAAAACCGCCGTCCATAAAACAGCTACTTTTCCACAGCTGCTGCCTGTCCAGCTTGCTCCAACAAGTTTTGTTTTGTTTTTTGAATGTCCAGAGGACCAGACTTAGCTTTTTTAGAGAGTACAGGCAGCTGTAGCCTCCGTAGCTAGTAAAAACGGAAACCAGAAACTGCCGGAAACTGCGTAAATCGGCTTCAAAATAAAAAATTCAAAATAATTTATATATTTTTTTTTAATGGAGATGCGTGTCGTAACCACGAAACGTCATAACTCGAGACCGTCGTAAGTTGAGGACTACCTGTATTATAATTTCTTTCCTCAGGCAAGAAGAAAGGTTTTAATAAGAATTTTTTTGCCTCCAGTTCCTAATGTGTTCAGTTTCATTACTTCTTGTCTGTCTAAGCAGATCTCACTTGTAAATGAGTCTTCTAGGCTCAATGTGACTTATCTGTCCAAATAAAGGTTGAATTAATGAAAAAATCTAATGCCTCAAAGTGCAAGTCTTGTCTCAGAAAAACACGTATTTACTCCCATTAGCGGTAATTTAAAAGATACCTGAACAACTTAGACTTATCTTAATTTTGTAGGTTATCTGGTTTAGATTTGTCCATCCCGGGAATTGATGAAAGCAACAGCAAAAAACGTCAGCTTGATTTATTTTGTGCAGCTAGCTCTCTCGGATCAGGTTTCATTGCAGCTTGCTGAAGCTGCAACAGAATTAAAGTTTCCATTTATTTAGACATTACAAACACAAAAACTGAACATTTTGCATAAATACATAAACAAATGTGTTTCTGTCTTTTCACCAAACTGATAAAGTCAATATGTTTTACTGAGCGACATCAGGCTTTGTTCTTTTAGTTACATTTCATAAAACAACCTTCTGGGTGTTCACTTGCTTCACATGTTTGGGTTTAGCGTGGTTTACTTTCTGCTCATGTGTTTGCTCAAAGACGTTGAATGTCTTGTTGGGTTAAGGGAGAAGTTAAAGATAATATTGTCCATTCTTTATATTTATCCCCAATTTACATTATATGTAGTTTTATTGTCTAACCTAAGGTAACAAAATAATTTCTGCAACTTCATGTTTCTCCACCTGGTCTTAGAATTTCTGGAAGTGTTTTGTTAAAATTAAACCACCACCCCCAATGTGTTCTAGTCTTTATATTGCTTAAAAATATAGTTACGTCAAATGATGGTGACGGCCCTTTAAGTGGGTGAAGATTAATATATAGTGGGCAAGGCCACCATTGTGCCCCCCATGGCTCCGCCATTGTGTTTGGAGGTGGATAAAACGGCTTCCTTCATTCACCAGGATTTGTCACTGCGCTGCCTGAGACAAGCAAAAAACAAATTTAAAAAATCTACCTTTATTCTTATACACTCATACACACTTGAATATATTGCGTCAAAAACATTAAGGTTTGATTTTCTGTCCAATTCCATTGCAGAAAAACCTTAATACCAAAAACTACAGACATTCACAATTCAAATTCTTTACATGGTGTATCATGTCAGGCCATAACGTGAAAAACATTTTGTACACAGTACTGTGAGGCTCATTCTGGTCGTTTTTTACTCTGTACTGATTTATGCAGGTACCTTATTTGTTTTCTTGTATGAATTAATGATGTTTTTTTAAGTTTTAAGTTGTGTTTATTTGCAAGTAATTTTCCATTTTTGGAGGCGCCTGCAATTTCTTGGCAACAAGAAGCAGCTGATGGCGATCAGTCGGAGAGATGGCGATCAGTCGGAGAGATAAACGTGGCCGTCGTGTCTGCTCGGCTGAAAGCTGGGGCTGTGAAGGGTGACGCTCGCTCGTGGTGAAGTAAACACAGCATGGCCGTGCATGCAGAACGTCTGCCAGGTCTCAACCGAGTGCCGCACCAGTGTGCACGGACTGAGTGTGCAACAGGGCGGGCGATGTGTTGTAATGGTGTCAGTAAGGTGTGTACTAGTAGTGCATTCCAACAGCACAGGGTGATTAAAAAGTTTAAGGGGAAAGATGTTCTGATGCTCCATAAACCAGCAGTTTTATGAGTGTGTCACACTCCCAACGTGCACTGTCAGTATTAAAGACCAAGCTGTCTGAAAGAACCATCTCTCTGCTCCTTAATAATCTGCAGCATCGCCTACGTGTCAGAACCAGGGAACAAATGAAAGGGATGGATGAAATGTCAGGTCTGAGTTTATTCATTTATTAGAGTTACTGAGAAGAAGCGAACGCCCCGGGACAGTCACGCAGCAGCAAACACAAGCCTTGCACTCTACACTTTGTATGACCATTGTCTGGATTGATGCAGATTTTCTGTTGCAGAAGACCAACGACAGTGCTGCAGGATGCTGCAGTCAGCTGACCACAAACACACAGAATGAGTAGAGCGCTGTAAATTTAGCAGATGAGTTAAAAAGTGATGTGTTGAGGATTGATCTCATATTAAGATGAAGGTAAACACCTGAGATTTTCACCTAGTTTAACTTTTTAATTGTAAATATTTGAAAAAGTCGTATTTTATTGTGGAAAAGTGACAAAATTATTTCAATTTTTCCTCAGATCTTGAATGTTATCGCACTCGATATGTCAGCGCCCAGTGTAAATGTTAACGTTGACTTTCAGCTACGACTACGCCAAATTTTAGCTCCTTTTTTGTAAAATTGCCCGAGTGACAACCTCGTAGCTGTGGCAGCCATCTTAAGTTAAAAGTCGACGTCAAAATGTCTTTATTTGTCTTTCGCACCACATGTGGTAAATGTAGTGGAACTAAATTGTGCACGCAGGGTCCCAGTTACATCCAACAAAAGTATAAAGTGTAAAGAAAAACAGTAATAACATCTAAGATATGAAGTAAGAAAAACATCAACTAAAAATACACTAAGCTAGCCTGGCCCTCGCCTTCCTGCACAGCTCCGCTCAATTCTCATTTCCCTTCACTGCACAGTCTGGGACTTCTCTCATAGACAACGATTTCTCCGGTAGATTTTTGACCGGACCAATCAGAGAACAGAAGGGGCGGAGTTTTTGGCCCCTAACCCACGCCCCCACCTGTCCCAGCGCAGCCAGCGAGCATTCGCATGTTCTCATTCAAAGCGATGCAGGACTGTTTTATATGTGACACAAATTTATTAATTTCCCCTTCTTAATCCCTTATCTGGAGTTTTCTTTTGTTTTTTTCCCAAAAGTCAAGTAATCGCTCCCTCCTCCCTCCTCCTTCTCCTCCTCACCCTCCGCTGAGTGAAATGAACAAGGAAATGCCTCAGGTTGTCACGAGAGAATTAAAGTCAGGTTTTACGTTGCTGCCCGAGTCCCATCAGATTTCCTGGTCTTCTGGTGTGTTGGACCAGCGCTCCATGGTTTTATTTTATTTTATTAGGACGTTTTATTAACATATAAACACAATATGCAATGGAGCGAGAGAAAATTCAGCAGGAGGCGGAGCTGAAGTCAAGTTCAGAAGACCACGGGGGCGCAGCCATCAGCAGAGGCCACGCCTCCAGCAAGAATTGGTTGTCAATGGAGAAAGTCCAGACCCTTGTCTGAAGCGAAGTGAAGGACAAGGGTCTGGTTTTAACAGGCTAACACTAAGCACTAATAGCATAAAAATATTACTTCAAACAGCAGCACGAACATGAGTCTGTGTGAGCAGATGAGCACGAATGAACACTGCAACATGAAACAGATCAGCAGCAACATGAAACAGATCAGCAGCAACATGAAACAGATCAGCAGCAACATGAAACAGATCAGCAGCAACATGAAACAGATCAGCAGCAACATGAAACAGATCAGCAGCAACATGAAACAGATCAGCAGCAACATGAAACAGATCAGCAGCAACATGAAACAGATCAGCAGCAACATGAAACAGATCAGCAGCAACATGAAACAGATCAGCAGCAACATGAAACAGATCAGCAGCAACATGAAACAGATCAGCAGCAACATGAAACAGATCAGCAGCAACATGAAACAGATCAGCAGCAACATGAAACAGATCAGCAGCAACATGAAACAGATCAGCAGCAACATGAAACAGATCAGCAGCAACATGAAACAGATCAGCAGCAACATGAAACAGATCAGCAGCAACATGAAACAGATCAGCAGCAACATGAAACAGATCAGCAGCAACATGAAACAGATCAGCAGCAACATGAAACAGATCAGCAGCAACATGAAACAGATCAGCAGCAACATGAAACAGATCAGCAGCAACATGAAACAGATCAGCAGCAACATGAAACAGATCAGCAGCAACATGAAACAGATCAGCAGCAACATGAAACAGATCAGCAGCAACATGAAACAGATCAGCAGCAACATGAAACAGATCAGCAGCAACATGAAACAGATCAGCAGCAACATGAAACAGATCAGCAGCAACATGAAACAGATCAGCAGCAACATGAAACAGATCAGCAGCAACATGAAACAGATCAGCAGCAACATGAAACAGATCAGCAGCAACATGAAACAGATCAGCAGCAACATGAAACAGATCAGCAGCAACATGAAACAGATCAGCAGCAACATGAAACAGATCAGCAGCAACATGAAACAGATCAGCAGCAACATGAAACAGATCAGCAGCAACATGAAACAGATCAGCAGCAACATGAAACAGATCAGCAGCAACATGAAACAGATCAGCAGCAACATGAAACAGATCAGCAGCAACATGAAACAGATCAGCAGCAACATGAAACAGATCAGCAGCAACATGAAACAGATCAGCAGCAACATGAAACAGATCAGCAGCAACATGAAACAGATCAGCAGCAACATGAAACAGATCAGCAGCAACATGAAACAGATCAGCAGCAACATGAAACAGATCAGCAGCAACATGAAACAGATCAGCAGCAACATGAAACAGATCAGCAGCAACATGAAACAGATCAGCAGCAACATGAAACAGATCAGCAGCAACATGAAACAGATCAGCAGCAACATGAAACAGATCAGCAGCAACATGAAACAGATCAGCAGCAACATGAAACAGATCAGCAGCAACATGAAACAGATCAGCAGCAACATGAAACAGATCAGCAGCAACATGAAACAGATCAGCAGCAACATGATGTGATTTTTCACAGTGATTTTTCTGGTTAGATATTCATGAGTCTAACAGCCTCAGGGTAGAAGCTGTTCCTCAGTCTGATGGTTCCGCACACAAGTTAAGTTGACTTTGAAAGTTACCGTATTTCCGCCCTGCACGTTGCATCTATTGTGCGTCACCGCTGACAACCAGGAAACGTGGGACGGTGTTGTGCAAAAAAAATGATTGGCTGCCAAATGGCGGCTGCGGGAGCGTGCACAGGATGACTTTAACAAGAATTTAAAAAGATTAACACATAAAACAATTATTTGTTTGCTCGAAATTATAGCAAAGATGTGTATTGTTGAACTTTTACTTAATAAATTAATAATAATAATAATAATGTCATATTTTGTCATCTATGCATGTTTCCACACAAGACGAAATTTGACTCTGAATTTAACCCAATCACCACCAGGTGGCAGCGGGCAGCTATAGAAAGCGCGCCGGGGAGCAGTAGTGATTAGATGTGCATTGTAATGGTCAGATCAGCTGCATGTCTCTGGGGCATTACAGGGACTTGAAGCTGATGTGACGGTTGCTCCTGGTGAGTTGGACGAAGGTGACACTATGACAAGCTGATTGTGTCATTAATAGCCATTTTTACCTGTCACATGACACAACGGCATGCCATTACTACTCGACTGCCATCTAGTGGCTGAAGATGGTAGTGTTCAATATTTTTCAATATCAGAATTGAAGTAAACATGAGGGTAACCACCATATTGTGTCTTTAAACACGTACGGTGCCACCCAGATGTAAAGGATATATAGGAGGTCAATATTAATAATGACCTCTTTACCTTAATTGATTTACTTATTCAGATTGAATAGTAATTCCACGGATTCTTTTCTTTTTCCGTTTATCCAATATTTCTGTGATCTTTATGATGGATAAGTAAAACAGAAGCCATAGAGTGACAATGGAAACGTTAACTTAGTTTGGTATGCCAAAGACATTACCATTTATTTAAAATAAATCAATTAAATTAACACCATTACACTTGATTGACATGATTTCACTTTCTTGCAATTTAATACGTCAGCACATTTAAATTGTAACAACAGACATAAATACAGGATGTCATTATACTTAGTCTGTGGCTCTTAGCTTAAAATATAGTTACCAGCTTAGGATGGAGATAGAGAGATTTAAGAGGGAGAGGCTAAAAGAGGAAGTTATCTATCTTAAGTTTAACCAGATGACACTTTCCATCCGACTTCTGCTAAATCCAGGTACGTTTGTAAATGCTGACTCATTACCTTGAAGACGATTAGTCTGATAAAGAGATGGCACCAGCCCTTCAGGCGTACAGAATCGTTGCAGGTCCAGTATGTCCGAACCGGTTCTTGTTTACCATACCATACCATACCATACCAACTTTATTTATAGAGCACTTTTTGCACCCAACAGGACCAAAGTGCTGTACACACAATCACAAAATACAATACAATCATAAAATGGAAGGGACTAAAAACAGTACTAAAATAATAAATTATGAATACAATAAAACAATAAAACAAAGTTAAAACATCTCAGATTGTATCAAAAGCCAAAGAAAAAAGATGGGTTTTAAGAAGAGACTTAAAAACAGCAAGTGAAGAGGCCTGTCTTATGTCTAATGGGAGGTCATTCCAGAGCTTAGGAGCTACCACAGAGAAAGCACGGTCCCCTCTAAGCTTGCGCTTTGTCCTCGGTACCCTCAGAAGCAACTGGTCAGCTGACCTGAGCGAACGAGAGGGTGTGTAGTAATGCAGCAGCTCTGACAGGTATGGAGGGGCATGGCCATTTAGAGCTTTAAAAGTAAATAAAAGTATTTTAAAATGAATCCTGTAACGCACCGGTAACCAGTGCAAAGATGCCAAAACAGGGGAAATGTGATCAAATTTTCGTGTACCTGTTAAGAGTCGTGCAGCTGCATTTTGAACCCTCTGAAGCTGGGAAGTACACAGATCACTAATACCAACATAAAGTGAATTACAGTAATCCAGCCGTGTGGTCACAAATGCATGGATTGCTGTTTCAAAGTGCTGTCTAGGAAGGATGGCTTTTACTTTGGCTAGCTGCCTCAAATGAAAAAAGCTGGATTTTACAACTGCTTTAATCTGAGACTCCAGCCTAAGACCAGCATCCAGCTTGACCCCTAGATTTGTAACAACTGGCCGGACATACTGAGCCAAGGAGCAATCGGACAGAGAGTCTTCAGTCGAATTGCCAAAAATCACCACCTCTGTTTTGTCTTCGTTAAGTTTTAAGAAGTTTAGGGCCATCCAGGCCTTCAAATCTTCCAAACATAGGAACAGAGACCGAAGAGAGGCAGAGTCTGCTTTCTTTAAAGGTACGTAGATCTGTGTGTCATCTGCATAACAATGAAAAGCAATCCCGTATTTCCTAAAAACAGAACCAAGCGGAAGGATGTACAACAAAAATAAAAGAGGGCCCAAAACTGAGCCCTGCGGAACACCACATGAGAGTGGAGCAGAGGAGGACCTATGCCCATCAAGACAGACACAAAAAGTACGCTTGGTCAGATAAGATTTAAACCAATCGTAAGGCCGAGATACAGTGAAGCAGACTCCACGCGCGTATACGCGCGTATATGGAGCGGCTGCTTGACTTCAGCTCACGTTCTCCTTGTTGTAATATGAGCTGCTGCACACGAAGGGGACTCAACTGAGCTCGCTGATTGGTCACTTGCTGACACGCCTACTGAAATGATTGACAGCGTTCAGTCAGCTGAAAGTGAAACCATGAGAATGCAGCATGAGCAGCTCGCTCAGACTTCTGCGGTGTTCTGATACGGTGTTTCTACTATATATGTTATAAAAAGTTCTCTCAGAAATAAAAATAATAACAGGGAGTGCTTTTCCTGCAGCACACAGCCCACCAGGGATATTTAAAACATCGCGCACCCAGGTAGGACCTGAATTCATTCATTTCATTCATCGAGTGAACGGAGGAAGAAGCGGTTACTTGACTTTAGGCAAAAAAACAAAAGAAAAGGCCCGATCAGCGATAAAGAAGGGGAATTTATTTAATTTGTGTAACATACAAAACAGTCCGGTGCCGGGGAAGTTTATGGTCAGACACCGCGCATCGCGTATGCGCATCGCGTATGCGTAGTAAAAAAATACTTTTGCGCGTACATGCCCTGAGGGGCTACGCGGGGCTACGCTTTTGCCACAGCGTACGTACGCTGCGTATAGGCGTATCGTGAGGACGCTCGAGTGTATCTCGCCCTTAAGGCTATATGACCAATGCCCACCCACTGTTCCAAACGTGTGATTAAAATGTTGTGATCCACTGTGTCAAACGCAGCTGATAATAATAATAATAATAATAATAAATTCAATTTATACTGCACTTTTCATTAATAAAAATCTCAAAGTGCTACAACAATAAAAACAAGTGATAAAATCAAATAAAATCAATAATGGTATTAACTAAGATTAAAAACAGAATCATGTGGAGGCAGAATAGGCCTGCTTAAAAAATAAATAAATAAATAAAAAAAATAAATAAAACAAGTGATAAAATCAAGTAAAATCAATCAACCAAGATCAAAGATAAAATCATGCGGGGGCAGAATAGGCTTGCTTAAAAAGAAAAGTCTTTAAACCGCTTTTAAAGTCAACCAGTGACTGTGGAGCTCTCAGGCAGTCAGGAAGGGAGTTCCATAGGCGGGGGGCAGCCACACAGAATGCCCTGTCTCCCATGGTCCTTAATTTGGTTCGTGGAATGTGAAGTAGATTACTGTTCTGTGATCGTAGAGACCGGGTGGATGAATATGGTGCAAGAATGTCCTTTAGATAGTCAGGTGAAGTTCCATGTAAGCATTGATGTGTAATGAGAGCAGTTTTGTATTGAATTCTGTAGGTGACAGGAAGCCAATGGAGGTTATGGAGAATGGGTGTAATATGTTCAAATTTACGAGCTCTCAATAAAATCCTTGCTGCACTGTTTTGAATATATTGAAGTTTCTGAAGGTTTTTGCCAGGGATTCCAATAAACAGGGAGTTGCAGTAGTCGAGCCTGGAGGAGACAAAGGCATGGACGAGTTTCTCAGCATCGGAAAAAGTCAGAGATGGGCGAAGTCTGGAGATGTTTCGAAGATGGAAGAAGCAAGTTTTAAACAGATGCTTAATGTGAGTTTCAAATGTAAGATGAGAGTCCATTTTTATTCCAAGATTTGTAACAGAGGTGGAGAGGGGGATGTCTTGACCAGAGAAGGAGATTGTTGTTAAAGTTGATGTTTGTATCTGGTGAGGGGTGCCAATCATTATGGCCTCAGTCTTGGAGCAGTTTAATTGAAGAAAGTTCTGATTCATCCATGCCCTTATTTCCTCCAGGCAGGGAGAGGGCAGTGAGTGAAGATGGAGATGGGGATGATGAGGATGATCCAGTCCTGATGTAAAGCTGTGTGTCGTCGGCATAGCAGTGAAAAGAAATGTTGAACTGATTAGATAGAACTGATAGATCCAACAACACCAAAACAACGCAGTCACCAGAATCAGTCGCCAAGAATATATCGTTAAAAACTTTTAAAAGAGCTGACTCTGTGCTATGAAATGATTTAAAACCGGACTGAAAAACCTCTAAAATATTATTTTCAATGAGATAGGCCATTAGCTGATTATAAACTACCTTCTCAAGAATTTTCGAAACGAAGGGCAATTTAGAAATTGGTCTGTAGTTCGCCAGGACAGCAGTATCCAAGTTTGATTTCTTAATTAGAGGTTGGACAACTGCATGTTTCAAATTTTCAGGAACAGCACCTGAGGACAGGCTACTATTCACAAGAGCAAGGATCGAAGGACCTATAGTAAGAAAAACATCATTGAATAGTCGAGGTGGAATACGTTTACGTTTCAAAGTCTCCTGGGATCCGCGTCGATCATCAGAAAATGGTGTCAGCTCCTGGTTGACTTCAAGATAACTTATTCCAGAAAGGAATTTAATTCAAAGTTCTGAGCTTGTACGCTCGGTTCGAAGTGGACTGATAACAAGCATGTTATCAGCCTTTATTGAAGACGAAGGTCCTTAGCTCTTGACCAAACGTCCCACAGCTTGAAGAGAAAGTTCACATCTCTCCTTCCTCACAGGAACTAACAGTTTCAGGAAAACTTAGAACCCTTAGTAGAAGATCTGAGATGAGAGGAGTTGTCCCTTTCCGATTGGTCCAAAAAGGAACCAGTCGAGCAGTTCACTTGTTGTTATCACGATTCAAGGTGAAATTCAGAGCAGAGAGAAATTGTTTAGGAAAAGTGTCTCAGTGAGGAGACTTTCAGACGCTAGTAAGAGTTTTAGCTGAAACTCAACAAAAACAACTTCTGAGAAAGGCAGTTTGACATATTATCTGAACTTTGACACCTTTTCATTTGTAGAAATGACACAGCATATACATATGTGATCATAAGACATATTGTAAATTACAACACTGTTCATGAATAAACACAGGTGATACGCTGATTATATTTTGTATTAGAACAGAATCAAAGATAGAAATAGTCTCTTTTTGAGTGAATCTGTCCTATGATTCAAGCTAATAAAATAAATTGTGTTAAGTGTCAGATTACTGAAAGGTCAGTAAAGGTCATCTCTGGAACAGTTCAAAAATGCACAGGTGTATCAGAGCGGACACGGTCATGCCCACTACAGAATAAATGAAAATGTCATATCTCAGCCAAAGATTGGTTTATAAAGATGGAAAAAAATCCATAAATATGTCACTTTGGCCTATAAGTCACAGGGCATGAAAATTATGTAATAAACTGCAACTTATAGACCAAAATATACGGTAATCAGTTGTAGATGTACATTTAATGATCACTTTCTGAGAGTTTCATTCACGTTTGTTCAGATTCATGAGGTATTTTGCTAACAGACTTTCTTGGCAGACAGTAAATATGTTTTGTTTTATTTTTGGCTTAAATCTTCATTTATCTTTTCACAAAGACCTTCACTTTGTTAATTCTATTCATTATTTTCTGCAGTTTATTGAATTATATTTCAAAATAAAAGCTTTTGTTTTGGAGATTTGGAGTCAACCATTGAATCACATCCCTGCATTGGTTTTATTGAATTGATCTAATTATCACATCTTTCCACAGACTCATTATTAAAACCTGAAAATCCTCTTTCAGGTTGTTTTTTTCAAGCAAGCTCTGCGTCAATGGCCTGAATGTTTACAGTATCTGACAGGCGGCGTGCGAGTGACTTTATGTTGACTCTATTGATTCGCCGTGCGCACTGAATTATCATAAATCCAATATGCATGTCTGTCTGCTGTTAGTTTTAGAAAAAGCTCGTTGGCTCATCTCGCTGCTAACGAGGCAGCACACAACTCATTAGCATTTATTTGTATTTCTTGTTTTGTTCTGGTCTGTCCCTGCCTTTCTTTATAAATCACTTGTTAAATTGATAAAACAACCATATTTACTTCAGCGCTTGAGTCAGAAGTGAATATGATGCTCATAACTGGGCTGTCTCCTCATATTTGGTCATTAATGTAACGCTCAAGGCAAAGTTCTGATGCAATTTCTTTTCTTTTTATGGCTTCTAGTAAATATTGTATTCTGCCTCTGACAACGACGGCTCTCCACAGACCTAGAATGAGCCGTGGTGTGTGTCTCACGCCTATCAGTCACATTCATTTAGCGTCTGCTGCATACCTGAGTGGATCGTACGAGTCCTCCAGCCAAATGATCGGTCTGATGAGTGCATCAGTGTTTGGTGGAATACACCAGCCAAAACTGTCGCAGGTGCACACGGACTCACGCCGAACCCCAAATAATTCCTACAAACTGTGTGATAGGACATATGTCTTTGTAACTGAATTATTTTTAATTTTTTTGGGGTAAATTTATTCATTTCAAAGTTAAAAGAACACAAAAAATACTATTTACAACACCACATAATTAAAAAAAAAATCAAACAGTACATGAAATGAAAGGAAGCAGAAGAAGATCAAATCTTATTATGTCTGCCCCTTCTTTAACAAAATTAATTCAAACAATTAATTCAAACACAGTAATCCACAAAAAAAAACTACACAATAAGTAACTCATCATACTTTACCATACATAAAATTTTGATACCAACCAATTTATATACTGTATATATTTCCAGAAACCTAATTTTAATCATTTTCTTAAACAGTCATTGATTTTGCAGCTTTTATAAACCATTCCACAGACTTATTCCATAAATTAAAGTAGACCTATTGCATATGTTGTGGCATGACAAAAATATCTGTACCTTTAAGATTGTAAGTACTTTTCCTTTTTACAAAAAACTTTGAATATTTGAGGGAAATTTGAAGTTTTGAGCTTTGTACAATATTAAAAGAATATTATAGTCAACCAAATCATAAAATTTCAGTAGTTTCAATTAGCAAAACAAAACATTTGATGGATGGTAATAATGTTTTCTAGTGGTGATAATCTTTATAGCTCTTTTCTGTAAAATAAAAATAGGTTTAGTTACAGTTTTACACACTGTACCCCAAACCTCAACACAATAAATTAAATGCGGGAATATTATTGTATTGTACAGCAAATACATTGCTTTATTGTTTAATAGATCTCTAACTCTATACTGTACAGCACTGCAATAGACCTTGATATTTTAGTTTTTACATAATTAATGTTTTTTCCATGACAACATATCGTCAATAATTACACCCAAAAACTTCACTCTGTACACTGAGCCTCAAGCTACGCTGCCTGTTTACCCTAAAGAACCCCTGAAAGCTTCACCGTGCACAGTTTGGACTTGGGCAGCCTTACAGGTCGTTAAAGGAGTGAGGTGACTCCAAATGAATAACCTTAACTATGGCTGTGACGTGCGCAGAGAAAAATGGCCACAGTACGATTATTTTTTTAACGTTTGTTGATTTCTTTTTCTGTTTTGGTAATTCATTTGGTGTCTTTCTGTATTTTTTGTCAGTTGTCTTTTTATATGCTCCTGGCCAAAAATCTGATTTAATTTGTTTAAAAGTACTTGTTGTATCGTGAGAAGGACCAGTCATCGTTTGACGGTCACGTGTTCTTAAACTCCAATGATTTCATGTGTTTCACTGTGGAAACAACCTACCGTATTTTCTGGTGTATAGGTTGCACCGGTGTATAGGTCGCATTGTCCAATTATCACCAATAGATTGGAAAAATCCCTAGATAGGTCGCACTGGTGTATAGGTCGCACCTACGTTTAGCTCTGCTGCAAATGTCTGCCACAGGAGCGCACAGCAAGGCTTTTAAGAAGATTAACACTTAAAAACAATTATTTGTTTGATAAAAATTATAGCAAATATGTGTCTGAGCTGAACCTTTCCTATGAACGTAATTGTGAAATGAGCTGGATTTAAAGTGGCTTGTATAAAACTTCTCGTTCTCACAGCTTCCATTCATTCAGAATTGAAAAAGACTTCTGGACAGAAGTTGAAACGTTTTCTGCAACAAATACAGTCCAGTTGATCCTGTATTGAACGCCTTTTTTTTAATTTAAAAATTAGTTTCACCGAAAGTGATAACAAGCCATATATAGGTCGCACCGGTGTATAGGTCGCAGGCCTTGAAAAAAAACATAAAA